>JAJSRV010000172.1:23148-57792 GCA_021527715.1 Neoseiulus cucumeris | reverse complement strand
GCCCGCGGGGCGTTTCCTTGTGGCCCGCCGCCTGATTCCCGAATAATCGGTACGTCAGCCAAATAGAGCACTATAGTTTGGATCTGTGAGGAAGTAATTTGACAGGAGTGAATCTTTGGGGTTCGGGAAATTGAATACAAGGAGCGAACATCGATAGCGAATTTCCCTTCATGCTTTACTGATTTTCTGTGATTCTCGATCCATTTTTCCGACCCCGAGCCCGTCTTCCGATTTCGAAATCCACTGTTCGTCTGCTGTTCACAATGGACGACGAAGTGATTCTTACAGACACCGAAGCTTTCGCGCTGTGTTGTGCTCCGAGATTCTCTGTGTTGCCGGTTTGTTAAGTTAATCCGTGAGGAAGTTTTCATCGGAAGTTCAGCGTGCAGTCCTAACATGTCGATGAGTAAAAGGCCCAAACCTGGTCATGCATCGTCACCAGAATAAATCTTATCGTTACATATGTAGAGACTCCTACCTATCAACCTTTTTTCTTGATGCTGCTTGACTGCTCTGTTTTCCAAGTTTTTCAACAAAACCTTCATACAGCTCGAGTGGCCCGCCAGCCAACCTTAGGACAGTCGAGTGGCCCGTCGCGGATTTGACTCTGACACCCCTGTTCTAGGCGAACCGGCTGATGGTGGTACGATTCCCAGAAAACAGACTGAATTTCGGCATTCCACATGAACAATTCGGTTATGATCGACTGAGAGCATCTCGTCTCGCGAATTTCTACCAGATTCTGAGTTTTGAAGTAATTGTTCTAATCCTGATAAATTGAGATCAAATAAATGTGAAAAGACGAATCGAACGTCGCGGGCTTGAGAAATCTAAAGCAGCGCTGGGGCGGCATGAAGTCGAGTCACAGACAACGAGGTTGTCGTGGGGTCCGGGAGAAACTCCTGTCGAATCGAGGGAAAGAGAGTGGAGAATCGCCAGAATGGCGCGGCCGAAACAGAAAAGTCTCAATGAAAGGAAGAGGAAGGCTGCGAACACATCGCGGCCGACGAAAAAGCCTAGGACGGGTGCTGAGCGAGTACAAGCGTGTCGGACGCGCCGTCGGGAGGCCGAGTTGGAGACTAGTACAGGCGCGGTGTGGTCACTGCCTGGTACCAGTTCATTGATTGATCAAGCTTCCGATGATCTCCCGTCAATACCGGTGAGTTTCTCGAGGGATGAGCCCGAATAATTCTGTATTGGATGGTGCGACTGAGCATAATATTGCGCCACAGTTTGTCTCGACTAGACTTCGCAGCGGTTCTTGGACCGCGGTTCTTAACCGCAAGAACCGCATGGTTTTGGCGGTTTTTTTTGCCGCAAAGAACCGCAGCTCTCAGCGGTTAAAAACCGCAAAAAAAACGCAAGATAATATTCGAAATTAAGAAAAATCACTTTGCATCCCGACACTATCGATGACATTTTCATCCTTCGGAAGGCATTCAATTACAAAGCCATGTGAAGGTACATCATAAAAGAGCTACTTTTGTTGTAATGTAAACTTTCGATCTTACGAGACTGAATCTGGAAGGGCGGTTATAAGCATCACTGATCCACTTGTCGGATTTGTGTTGCTAAGTAAACGAAACACTCAGATTATCAGAAGAAATGCTTCGAATAAACACCGATCTTGTGAACTTTGATGTCTGTTCTTTCTTCCCACAATGAATGACGAGACAAAAGTTCACGTCCAGACAACGTGTCAATCACCCCCAGAATCTCTTTCGCACGATGGCACAGCGATCCCTACTCGTTCCTCGTCGAACGATCCTCGTCAGTTACTTTGGCTTCTTCTCGTAACTTATCATTTGTTCGTCAATTCACTGTCCATAGCTCTAGGAAAGCATTGCGGTTATTCGCGGTTTTTAACCGCGGTTCCCGGTTCCGGCATTTTCAGAACCGAGAACCGCGGTTCCCAAAAATGCGGTTATCTGCGAAGTCTAGTCTCGACACATCCTCGTCGAGAATGAACTCATTGTGTCTCGGAATATTTCCATGCGAATCGGACTGAAAGGCTGCAAGTTCATCAAAATTCGAACGACCCAGAACGGCAACCGAAAGATCCCGAGCTTTCCGAGAACGCCGACGGAACGCTTCAAATGGAGCAACTGCGTGCCCTAATGCGCCATCGACTACCACTAGACCTTCAGTGAGAAACGCCAATGATGTTTTTCGGCCCGCGTCGGTAAATTCATCGATAAATGTACCTGATTTTTCTAGGGACCATCGCTATAGTCAGACATGGAAGCGTTCAGATATTCAATTCCGACAGATGTTTTTAGAGAACGAATTCGGGCATAAATGTGACGTATGTGATCGCCTTTGGTTCCACAGGGATTTGAAAGCCATTGATTCGAGGGTAGCAAATTTCTTGGTGGAGTATTTTCCAGGGAAGACTATTGTTAACTTTAAGCTTTGTTCGAACTGTTTCAAGGTTTGCAAAAGTTCCTAAATTCCGAATATGAGCAGGAGCAATGGCTATCGGTATCCGCCGAAACCGACGAATTTACCGGAATTAGATTCTCTGAGCGAACGGCTCATGCATGCATGATCTGACTCCAGACGACCCATCCGATGCGCGTATTGAGCCTCTGAATGTGAATGAAGCGCCGGAGTCCGAGTTGATTCATTCTATGCAACAGACTATGATGTTGAACGAAGCACAGTGTTTGGACATTGCCCCCAAATGACGCTGACGTTTCCCCGCCCCAACCGGTCCCCGGTTTTTTTTTAAACGAAGAACATGTTCCGGAAGGGTGATTTCCACGGACCGATATGAAGTAAATATGTACTCTACAGACGCAAGTACTAGGGGAACGGGCCGAATTCAAACCGAACCCATCTCAATGTCATTGCTTGCCGCTCCATCCCGTGGAGTATTGTTGAAATTCATCTACGTGGCTTCGATCGCTTTAGAATCGGCGAGTCGTTGATGGTTCTCTATTTTCCAGGAAAAGCAATGGGAAGAGCGGTTTCTTCCGAATAAAAGTCCTTGTGAAACGAACTTGCAGAGGTGACCTGACCGAACCATGATTCGATTGGCGAATGCTTTTTATTGATCGATTCCTACGATGATCAGTAATCGGCAGTATATTTGTGCAGATCGAGTATTGCCATTTTCGATCATTCGTTTCCACACCGGATGATCGAGAGCAAGGCTTTCTAATATCATCAACGATCGCTCGGTCCGCACTTTGTGGACTGACTTGGAAGTTGGAAGGGCTCCTTCTTCGTCGCTCGCCAGAATGCATTACGGATACTTGCTCATACTTCCTCTGATGTTGGTTTTCAACTCGATGGAGGCAGAAGCAGTCAAAACGAAGGCGAAGAAGGGTTCAAACAAACCCGTCGAGTTGAAACTCAATTCGAGGTACTAGAAGCAGCCCTTCAGACCCTGTAAACTGAGGAGAGAGTTAAATCCAGTGGAAAGCGTGCGAGCACAGGCTTTCGCGACGCGAGTTTTCGCGAAATTCGGCTCTAAAACTATTGTCGAATACGCCGAAGTTTACAAGATGCCGGCATTTGGTAAGTTTGCGCGAAATTACCTACATAGTTACTTTCTGCGTCGTTTGCGGCAATGCTAGCAGATTCTTCGTTGAGGTGAACTTTCTCCATTCAACGGTCTCACAAGAGTGATGGAATATTTTTCTCCTCAGGAATACAAGGTGTTTGCAACCTACTCTGCCTGGGTATACATGTTGCTTACGCCCGCGTCGCAGATGACGGGACTGCGGTTCTGAAGAGGGAAGAACAGGTACGAGAATTGCTTGAGGTCTTCAATACCATTTTCAGCTCTGTGCTTAAAGTGCGCCATGTTCTGCGCTTCCGACTCGGCACAATGATCCACAGGATTCCTTCGGAGCATTTCGTACCTTTTGTCCGGGAAGTTACAGACTGTGCTATTTTCGGAACGGGCACAGACCAACTTGACGCAGACTATTTTCTGCACACTATCAACTACTACAAATTCATCCTCCTGTGAAGTCTCTTCTGTGGCGAGTATGAGATCCGAATAAACCGGTTAAACCGGATGGAATCGCTGAGAGGATTTCGAGTCTATCAAAAGATGGAGCATACCAGTAATGGTTTGAAGGTTGCATCAGAAAAGTTCGCGCCCTTGGAATCAGTAAGCGGCGTCCTATCGTTCCATGACATTCCATTCTAACGATAAGTAAATTGAAAGTGTTTGTCAATGACGTAATAAAAGATTCTAGGGATGCTCGAACATGTTTTCGGATAGGAGCTAACTGTTTCGAGCAGCAGGAACGGACCAGCATTAGCATTGAATTCAACGGCCAGAGGGATATGGGGCATGTCCGCTTAGAAACAGAAATTTGATCGAAGTGGAATAGAGTAGAAGACTTTGAATCTCTTGAAGCGATTTGGAAAGCATTCTTCGGCAGCAGTCAACGCGGCTCCACCCACTGGATTCAACTTACCATCAGCTCATAGGATAAATTCACGATTCGACTAAACTATTAGCAACAAACCTATCAAATTATTGTTGAGGAATCATGAAGTAGACGTTCGGCGATCTGAAATGAAGGAGACTCCGGATTCCATGACATTTTTTAGACAACATCGGAGAGGGTCGATATAGTTTCCCAGAATTTGGCGAATTATTTTTAGAGATGCCATCGATATTTTCGAGCGACTACTTGTGTTGTGGGTGGCGAGAGCTATTGCAGACAGACAATAATAAACGTCAACACGTCAGTTAGTGTTTGGCTCGAGAGCTGACCAGTTGTGTGCTTCTTGCGCAGTCGCATACTTATTAACAACTTGGCTCGGGCTTCTACGCGTTTTCACCCGAGAATGCTCCGACTATTTTCCATTAGAAACCCGTGGGATCACCGCGCAATTAAAGCTTGAAGAATCCGAGATCCCGTGGAAGAGAATTGTGAGCCCTCGAGAGGCCCTGGTCGACCGTGTGTGGGTGAGGACACAACCTCTGCGCCAAGCATCGCTCAAGACTCGTGTCTATGAACGAGCTCGGACACGTCTCTCCCTTGATTGAATCGAATTTCCTCGAAACCGAATCATCTCCACTCGGTCATTCTCTGAGCAGCTTTGATTGGAGCCGCGGGTAACGAATCGGACAAATGAAACCGGAGAACAGTCGACTTCCTGCATTTCATACCTAGCCGTGGAGCGTCGAAATTCTCGTCGCGCACGGGCACGGGCCCTTTTTGTGCACCTTGAGTGGTTAGCTCTCAGATGCTCGAATTTCACCCTCTCTCATTCCACATTCATAATGGAGCGAAGCTTCTATGAAATCGATTATGCCGCGAGCTCCGAGTGCACTCCAAGTGATTCCGGCGGCATGTCTTGATAGAAGCTGTACAGAAGCATCTTTTCACCCACTGAGTTTCGGGACTTCGAATATTCAAAGTGAAGTTCTTGGGTGTCTCGCAAGATCGTTGCGGCATCATTGTCAATGATTCTCCTTACTGACCAAGCCACTTCAGTGATCTGCCCAAGGATTGCTGATCTCTGTCTACTCTATTCATCCTAATCTAGAGCAGTCCACAGGCTAGGGGCAGGAGAACCGCCTTACTAAAATTCATGTGCGCCACAGTCAGCGAGCAGGTCCAACGGAGTATCTTTTGCCAGTAAAGTTGCTCCTACGATGCGGGTAAGCCGAAGTCTATAAATTGTTCCATTAAAACTTGAATTGAGCAACGAATACGGGCTGACTATCTCGGTTTCAAAACGACAGGTCACGACCTCACGACTATGAGGCTTACCGCAAAGACAATGAAGAAATCATCGTAGATACGACTTTCATTTAATGCACAGTAAAAGATCCTCAAAGATCTGGATGATTCTAACCTTATCTCTGAACACCAACATGGCTTTCGGCCGGGGTACTCCTGTGATACGGCCCTCTGTGAGCTTCGTCAGTTCATAAAAAATGATGGAACACCTCGTGGCGGAAGTGTTCCTTGATCTGACAACGGCATTCGTTTGTGTAGGTAGATCATCGAATTCTTATTTCCATCCTGTGCCGCAGTGGTATCGACGATAAATTCTTACGCTGGCTTGCTTCATACCTTGAGGATCGCTCGCTTGTGGTCTCCTCGGGGAGCACCACGTCTTCGTCATTCCCCTTGTCCATTGGCACAGCCCAGGGTTCAGTCCTAGCCCCTCTGTTCTTCATTATCTATATACATAAATGTTGCTATCAAATTCGCCAACTCTCTTTCTCCCTCTCTCCGAGCCGTTTCTTTCGGCGACAGCACCACTTTACTCTTCAAGATACGCAGACATCACCTAGATTCAGATTGCGAGGACCTCCACCCACTCCTATCTCGCGTCTCGACTGCGTTCAAAATCCTGCGTCTCTCGATCAACACTACCAAAACTCACCGAGTACTCTTTGCTCCGCCGCACTCCAGATCGGTCCTACCGTCCACTGAGGTGCGTCTGAACGGGCAGTAAGTCTGCCTTGGGTTCATTATGCTCCCTGTCTAGATGTCATCCTCCAATCTAACTTGTCGTAGGCTGTCAAAAAAGGCAATGAGAAAGGCATGAAAATGACTCATAATCTTCAACGTTTTGATGAAGAATCAGTCATTAAATGAAAGTTCGTAGTGGAATGAACTTCCTTCTCTGATTCTGTGCCAATACAAAAGGGCTCCTACGCCGAAGCCTGCAATTTCGGACACTTCAAAGCTGAAAAGGGCATTTTAGGCACTGAGAAGTCAAAATAGGCGAAATCTAGGTGAGGCCCTAGTCATTAGATTTATAGCGATCAGAACTATTCACTGACGCCGACACTGACCGTGCTGAAATCACGGCGTAGCTCCAAATATACTCAGAAAAGTAGACTTATTCCACATATCATGGTCGGTCCCGAGAAAAAAAGAGGAGGTAAATTGTACTCACGAGTCACGTGTCGTTATGCTCAACAGCTTTGGACAGCGAACTCGAGTTAAGAACGTGAATACTCCGCGTTCTTCGTGTTCATCACTTCCCTGGAGTCTTCATCATTTAAACCTGGCGAGCTCGAGAAACATTTATGCATTTATTGAACCTGATGAGTTTTCTTTCGAAAGAGACGGGGAGGACCCTTGAACTAACTATGTCTTCCCTCAGGTCAACTCCAGAGTAATTGAATCAGTCGTCAAACCTTGTTGCTAAGTTTGGGGAAAACTCGGGGAACTTTCGGATGCGATCCTCGTGCTGTTTTGGACGTTTACTCGATGCAGCAGAGCAATGAAAACACACTTGTGTCAGGTTCCCAGCTGGTGTTACTCTCTTTTAGCAGCTGATTCCACCTTCTTTATTCTACATCTCTCTCGTTCGAGGACGTTGGAACTCTAATTCGCAACCGGCTTCCATTTAGACTCTGGATAGTTGACGGTTGACACTCCCGCCAAGCCGGATGCGGCATCACAAATATATCACATCTGAGCTCGTCGTGTGTTGCGGATAAAGCACAAGAGACTAGCGTTAAAAAGGGGTGACAATCAGCGTTACACGAAGTTACATATATGAAATTATTGCATAAGATTTTTAGTACTCGTGATCGGTTTGAATTCTTGCGTTGTGTATATTCGGTCGAGATGATTCCGGGATGGGTAATCTTCTCCTGACGCAATGTAAAGATATTTTTGAGAACACGCTCAGTGCTCTCATCGAGAAACACGGTGAGCGCCCGGGAGCTCGGAAACCCTCTCTCTCAAATCGGGTTTCGCTCGAATACAGCGAGCCTTCTGTGCAGAGCGTGGAGAAGATAATACGAGAAAATGTATCCCGAGCGTTTCGCAATGATGACCACGACACCGAGTGTGGCTTGCTATTCCTCGGTTGTACAGCAGTGGGTAGAATCAGGCTTCACTCTTCACAACAGCCTTGGACGACCTTGGATTTCGATACATAATCTCGCGTTTTTCGTCGTCTGTTTTTCGCAAAGAACACTCGCACCCTAACTTCCCCCGCGTTCCTGCCGGTTGGTAACACGCTTTGTGGTATTTTGAATTGAACTGAATTGAATTGCATTGAAACAATGGTTTATTGACGGTGGAGCAAAGCTTGTGGACAGCATTTACACTCGTATTATTTAAATATTAAAATATGATCTACCACAGATCATTCCCATCAGCGTTGCTCGACTTAACAAGCTTGATAATTTCCCTGATGAACCTCTTACCGGACGCAAGGGATAGGATCAGAGCTGTGCGCTGCGTCATCGATTCGCCCAATTTTTCTCACGGTGTTCCCCATTTAATGGAATAAATGAGACAATTATTGTGATTTATGTCACGGGGTCTGTTTTTTTTTCCAAACATCTTCTAGGAACTCCAGGTGAAGAGCGTCTACGGAGTAGAAGGATAACCCTCCTTAACCTGTGCATCCTCTTGCCAGCAACCATCTGACGGAGCGAACTGGCCGATGAAGGGGAAGCAAATCTCTCACTGCGCCACGAGGACTTCGATCCGCCGCAGATCGTCACGGCGAGGCACGCCGCCGCTTGTTTTTCAGCCCGCCTCCGCCGTCGATTAAACCCGTGGCGCACAGCCCCGGATAGGATGCAGCGGGGGATGGAACCCCAAGTGACTGGCAAAAGAGCGACATACGATAGAAAGTCTGCCGTGCCAATGGCGTGACGAAAACCGTTCGGCGTCGTGTCGAACGCGCGGTTTGGTAGACGAGGGGTGGGAGGATTCCAACGGCAACGATACAATGTGAAACTTTTCGCGCAAGGAGGGCGATGGCAGTGTAATGAAGATCACGTAACCTGAGAACGTTGAGATCGCGGAAGGCGTCACGGGTTGACGCGGATCGTCTGATCCCCACCATGGATCGAACTGCATCATTCTGCACGACCTGCGCTTTTTTCTGCACGTAGTCGTAGCTGCCGCCCCAAATAGAGATGCAATACGTGAGTATATGTTGGTAGGTCAGGACACGAACATGGTACTACTGGTATAGTGTTTAGATCTATTGAACTTCGCGCCTTCCGACTGCGCTCCCTCTCCGGACGAGGGTATCGGCTGCTCTACCAAACAGTTGCTTTACATGACAGAGGACCATCACACGCATCATTAATTGCAATTCCATACAGTATAGGTAGGAGGAGGGCTTTGTACACAAGAGTTAGACACTCCACCGGTAACCCGATCGCTCCGAGTCTTCTTAGCTTAACAACAACAGAATAGCACTTCGGAGTGATGTTACTGAGGTGAGCCTGCCAGCTCAACCGCTCATGGGAGATTAATCCAAGACATCTGACCTTTTCAGCAGGCTGAATTTGGTATGCTTCGACGTTGATGGATGGGACTTGAAACTTCCTGCGAGAGGCCCTTAAGAGTAGAGCATCGGTCTTGGACTCATTGACTTCAAGTCCAAAATCCGTGAAGACTCCGATAATGTTTACGAGAGTCGATGAATTGCAGCAAAATCGGCGTCGAGTTTGTTAGAATCAACATCAAAGAGACATGACTTGTCATCCGCATAACAGATGACCTCACACGCTCCGATGTCATTTAGCTTAGACATTTAGAATGAAGTTCATGAAGACAACAAACATGAATGGCCCAAGGATAGAACCTGGACTGACTGACGCCTGGCGAACAGGTAAGAGCCAAACCATCGGACGGCGGTCTCAACGATGCCGAGAGACCTGAGCATTTCGAGGAAGTAGGAGTGCTTTGTACTGTTGAACGCAGCTGTAACATCGAGAAGGATGCCAAGCACCAGACGTCCTGTTGAATAGAATGATACAAAGTTTCTCTTTTGCCTCGCAATCAGATTTTCTGATAGTAGTGAAGATGTCTCTCCAACGTCTACGCATTTATGACTGGCTGATTTCGTAAACAGTTTGAAAGCCAGCTGCGCGGCACTTTTTTTGGTAGAATTTGGAATAAAAGCCGACAGCCAGCTGACGAAAGTCACTGACTGGTTACACGCGACGCGAACAAGTCGTCTCCACTCCGACAGTTGGCAGTTAACCACCTTCACCGTTCCTCCGATTCCTCAACAAGTCCCTTAACCAACTGAGAGACGTTGGAGCTGTGCATTCTCGCAAGTGCTAGCTCGGTTGATAACCTGGGCCGAAAGCCGAACCGAGAAGACGGAAAGAAGCCCTCGCCCTCGAGGAACCCATGGATGCTGCTTCTGACTGGCTTTTCGGAGACTTTGGAAACGTAGTCGACGAGTGAGATAGGACGATAACTGGCAGCGGAATCACGGTCTCCCTCCTTCTTGTAGAGAGGAATAACCTTGGCGTCACGTTTCCCAACCGGGGTTCCGCGGTACCCTAGGGTTCCCAGGCACTGTTTTCGGGGCTCCCGCGAGGAATAATCAGTGGAGCCCGGGGGTTCCCAGGCAGTCTTCCCGGGGCTCCCGCGAGAAATATTTGGCGGAACCTAGGCGTTGCCGGGAATAATTTTCGGTGGTCAAAGCAGGGCTCGAGCCCCAGATTCGCCGATCAGAGGAGGGAGTTCGGCCATGGAATCGAAACTTCTCGAAACATGGATCGGAGGATTCGAATTTTCGAGCCTCATTTCCGACGAGTGCTCTGCATTGAGCCACTTCTACCCAGGTGACAATTTCACTCCGATCGCAGGGAATCTATGCAGAGCGAGCGACATAAAAGAAACGTGAAGGCCTGATTGAGCGTTCTCCGTTTGCACGTTACTCGACAAACCTCAACGCTCTCAAACGTGCTCCCCAGGGGCTCCCCGGAGGTTTTCGAGGGAATCTCAGGGGTTGCGAACCCTAAGGGGTTCCCGTGGAGGTACAAGGTTGAGAATCGGCAATATCGTCAGGATCTGTGAGACTGTCAGTTGCAGTGGTGAGGGAAACCGGGAGGATGTTCCGCCCATTGCCTCTGCCACATGTACTGTTGATGAGTCTGCACACATTCGTGCAGGCCCACCAAGAGCGCCATGGAAACGATCAATGAAGATTTTGGGTCTAGCAACCGAAATAGAGGCTCGAAGCCTCTTGAGAGTGAGCAAGGTAAGCGAAAGGAGTGTCCTAAGTCACTCCCCGGGAACTACATACCCTGTGGATCAGCCAACTTTGAACCTTATCGACAAAAACACAGGCAGACAATCAGATTATCAGGTCTAGATCGGGGGTGCACAATACGACGACTTTTTTTGCGGCCCGCGGAGTCTTCATGGCTATGGTTATGGTCCTGTCAGCAGGGTTGGGCATTTTGAAAATCATGATTACGATTACGATTATGATTTTTGGCCAAAATCATGATTGTGGCCCTCTTTTATGATTACGATTAAGATTTGTGATTTTTCAATGATTACGATTATGATTTTCGTAATCATAATCATAATCAAAAATCATCGAAAAATCACAAATCATAATCGTAATCAACCCGAAATCATAAAAATGGAGATGATTATGAGCCGGAAACAGAGGAAATGAGCCCGTATTGGGAGTTTCCGAGGTCGCCGGAGTCTTCCAGTTTCACGAGCTGTTGTAGTTCCGGTTTCAGCTGAAGAATGTGAGAAACGTTATAAACAGTGAGCTTCTCGAATTGAAAGGTCAAGAGTCAACATCGAATTACGAACATCGAATCGTTATAAACAATGGCACTTTAGGCATTGTTTCTAGGTATGTGAACGTCAGTTCCACCCTAATGTACTTTAAGCGGCCATGGCCTCAGCTTCTGTTTCGATTGAACTTCAATAAAATGGTTTCCCTTTAAGAGACAGGTTCTGTGTCGAGGATGCACCCTAGGTGGAAGACAATGGCAGAATTCAACTCCGGCGACCTCGGAAGCTCCCAATAGAAGCTCGTTTCATCTGTTTCTGGCTCATAATCAACTTAATTATGAATATGATTTGTGATTTGTCGATGAATACGATTATGATTATGATTTTTTAAGATCCTTCATGATTATGATTTGTGATTATGAATTTGGCGTAATCATAATCATAAATCGTGATCATATTCCCGTTTTTCATAATCATAATCAAAAATCGTAATCATATCCCCTTTTTTCGTAATCATAATCGAAAATTGTAATCGTAATCATCAAGGTGCCCATCCCTGCCTGTCAGTCCTCATCCGTGAGCGTGCCCCGGGCGTACGTCTCGGGGGGCGCAGATTTCATCGTCTGGGTTAGGTTAGATTTGTCCAACATTTTCGGCCAAGGAAGTCTTGTTCGGAGTCAATGGAAAGGCAAGGAACTCGAAATGAAATCCAAATTTTCATTCTCTTCACCTTTCGATCTGAAAGGTTTAATGGGGAGTTTCTATTGCAAAAAAATCGAGCACAGTGTGTATACATAAATCAGAAACTGGACATTTTTCAAAAACAGGACCGAGTCCATCTTGTGTTCCAAAAATCCGAGTCCTTGCAAGTATGCTTCAAGGTTTCCTTGTTATGATTAGTTGTCACCGATCGGGTGAGTTCTTGTTTCATGTGACATTGCTCCATATTCACAGGACAAGAATCGCTACTTTTCCCCGATTCGGCGTCCGGAATCCAAGCTCCTTGGAGGACAATGTCGCGGCGCGCGATCCGTCTAGGCCGACTCGATGTCGGTCGCTTTCGAGCTCTCGAGCTTCAAAGTTCCGTAAAACTTCATCGCTGAATCGGACGTCAACACTTGAGCGGTGACTCAATTCGTGGTTTTCGGCTCCGGCGAAAAAATGGTGAACACTGATTTGAGCTCGCTTTCTTTCTAATTCTTTCGGAGATTCAATGAGAGTCCTCTATGCTCTTCAAAATCTCATGTTTTCCACGTGAACCGCAATTCCAGTCGAGTGCATTCGGTGTTCTATCAAGACGAGCCGCGTTGAAATAATTCGCATGAATTGAACCGTATGAGTCGAGGATCTACTGTCTGTGAAATCAACGAAGCTCACGGAGTTAACGATTTGGTATGGCGACGAGAGTGTGTTTCCGCTTTCTGATGCACCCCTGGTCTGGATAATATCATATGGATACTCGAGTTATCTTTCTGAAGTAAATCCTTAATCACGAAGAACTCTAGCATTCGGTCAGAATCTATTCTGTGAAGGTTACTCATGCATTTCATTCAGTCTTCGAACTTTTGTGGGAGCACAATCGGCACGTACATGCGAAACAGAGCAGCTGTGAGAATTATTCGCAGATGCGGCTGCGTCAATAACCTCAAGGTTCGCGATCGATTTCTGCCGCGCTTGAAAGTAGCCTTCTCCGTATAGCTTGAGTGTTGCTGTCGCTTATCATTTGTTTCCTCAAGAAATGGTCGAGAGAGAGGTTGTCCAACCACGTCCAGAATTGTTCCATTCATTCATGATTCCATCAACGCGGTTTAATTCTGATCCATGATCATTAGCCGAAATGCTTCTCAGAGGACTGCTGACGCTACTGCTATCGATTTCGAAGTCCTTCGGGATCAAATCAGTGGAAGCGAAGGCCAAGAAACCTTTCACCCAGATGAATTTCAATTCAAGCTACTATAAGCAGCTTTTCGAACAGTGTAGACCGTCGAGATAGATGAGTCCCGAAGAGGAATCACGAGCGACGCGAGTTTTCGCAAAGTGCGGCTCATAAACCGTCTTGAAATATTCTTCGAGCCATGATACACCGCCGTTCGGTCAGTTTGCGGCAACACTGTTCTCGGACAATTCTCAAAAGCATTCAGACAATGACGTCCGAAGATGATGATAATAATCAGAGGAACGATTATTGTTTGGTTGCTGTCTTTGATATTCGTCTCCAACTCGTTTGTTGCCGAATTTTTTCGAATCGTTTCTCGGCGTATTCACAGGAAGAGCTTGAAATTTTTTTCTCGAGGTCGAATGTGCTCCAACTAGATCATATGTATTAGGACGTTTCATTTGATCAAGAGGATTCCCTTATTCACATATGGCTGATTTGTGTCTCAAGCTTGACAACAGAGATGAACGAAGAACATGTTCAGGAAGGGTGATTTCCATGGACCGATATATTAAGTAAATACGTACTCTACAGACGCTATGTCATTGCTTCCCGCTTCATCCCGTGGAGTATTGTTGAAATTCATCTACGTGGCTTCGATCGCTTTAGAATCGGCGAGTCGGTGATCTATCACTATTTTCAAGGCAACGCAATGGGAAGAGCGGTTTCTTCCAAATAAAAGTCCGTGTGAGAGGAACTTGCGGCGGTGAGTTTACCGAACCATGATTCGATCGGCGAATGCTTTTTATCGATCGATTTCTACGATTCTCAGTAATAGACAGTATATTTGTGCAGCTTGGGTATTGCCATTTTCGATCATTCGTTTTCACATCGGATGATCGAGAGCGAGGCTTTCTAAAATCATCAACGATCGCTCGGTCCGCACTTTGTGAACTGACTTGGAAGTTGGAAGGGCTCCTTCTTCGTCGTTCGCCGAAATGCATTACGGATACTTGCTCATACTTCTTCTGATTTTGGTTTTCAACTCAATCGAGGCAGAAGCAGTCAAAACGAAGGCGAAGAAGGGTTCAAAAAAACCCGTCGAGTTGAACCTCAATTCGAGCTATTATAAGCAGCCCTTCAGACCCTGTACACTTAGGAGAAAGTTGAATCCAGTGGAAAACGTGCGAGCACAGGCTTTCGCGACGCGAGTTTTTTCAAAATGCGGCTCTCAAACTATCGTGAAATACGCCGAACTTTACAAGATGCCGGCCTACGGTGAGTTTGCGCGAAATTACCTACATAGTTACTTTCTGCGTCGTTTGCGGCAACGGTGGAAGATTCTTCGTCGAGGTGAACTTTCTCCATTCAACGGTCTAACAAGAGGAATGGAATATTTTTCTTCTCAGGATTACAAGGTGCTGGCGACATGCTCTGCATCGGTACACAGGTTGCTTACGCGCGGATCGCAGACGACGGGACGACGGTTCTGAAGACGGAAGAACAGGGACGACAAGTGGCTGAACTCATCGAGATATATCTTCGTCTTTTGCTTAGACTGCGTCATGTTCTGCGGTTCCGACTCGGCAAGATGGTCCACTTGATGCCTTCGGAGCATTTCATACCTTTTGTCCGGGAAGTCGCTGAGTGTGCTATTTTCCGAACGGGCGCAGTCCAACTTGACGCTGACTATCTTCTACACACTGTAGGCTACTACAAAATCATCCTCCTGTGAAGTCTCTTCTGTGGCGAGTATGAGATCTCAATAAACTGATTAAACCGGATGGAATCACTGGGAGGGTTTCGAGTCTATTAAAAGATCGAGGATACCAGTTATGGTTTGAAGGTCGCAGCAGAAAAGTTCGCGCCCTTGGAATCAGTAAGCGGCGTCCTATCGTTCCATGACATTCCATTCTAACGATCAGTGAATTGAAAGTGTTTGTCAATGATGTAAATATTGTGATAACGAGATTATGATTACGAAAAAAGGGGATATGATTATGATTACGCAAAATTCATCATCACAAATCATAATCATAAAGAATCTTAAAAAATCATAATCGTAGTCATCGAAAAATCACAAATCATATTCATAATTAAGCTAATTATGAGCGAGAAACAGATGAAACGAGCCTCTATTGGGAACTTCCGTGGTCGCCGGAGTTTAATTCTGCCATTGTCTTCCACCTAGGGTGCATCCTCGGCACAGAACCTGTCTCTCAAACGGAAACCGTTTCATTGAAGTTCAATCGAAACAGAAGCTGAGGCAATGGCCGCTTGAAGTTTCTCTGGCATTCGGCTAAACCAGTGGTTCCCAATTACTGAGCCGCCGCGACCCACTATTTGGATGCATGTTCCTCCACGACCCACCATGCATGGGTAGATAGATCGCTCAGCAGATTTCTATTTACGATTGAAGGGCTATTTACGGATGGTCGTAATTTAATTCTCTCCAAAATCAAGATGATCGTTAGAGAGTGTCAAGCTCGTCAGCCCGCACATTTTCAGTTTCGGGAATTTTCCTTCGTCGTAATATTTTTCCACGGGAGCTCGCTGTCGATGTCGCTCATTTGACATGCTTCCCGAAAGAATTCTTGAGATGTTCTTTCTTTGTGAGATCAGAGGATACTCACTGATCTAAACAAGGGCCCAACCCCAACAAACATTTGTCACGAAGATATTCTTACCCTGTTTTCCGCTATCTTCTCGGCTAAAGGTTAGGTTTGAAACGCTCAAAGCTGTGTCAGTGAACCCCAGAGATAGTTGTGGCCGCAGAGTGTACGCACGGCGCGCCCACAACTATCTTTTGGGTTTATAATCTGACAGCCAAAACAGCGGAATGCCGCCATCTTGGAGTTGTTCTTATGACGTGGACCTGAAGTGTCGGTTAAGCGCCATTTTTGCAGCCCGGTAAGGTTAGCAATTCACGGGTTTTGGTACCAGACGACCGACTCACAGCACTTCGACATTTGCCCTAGACAGAGTGGGAAGTGGGAAGCATGGGAACAATCTGCGAGGCTTTTGGTACAGCGAATCCGCCAAACACTGTTCCAGCACTAGAAAATTTTCACCATCGCGACCGCTTTACCATATCGAGGGGCTTCAAGATGGAGTTGTACATCAACATTCAATATTATTAAAGAGCTTTCGATAATATTCAAAAGCGGCACGAACATGACTTTACCACGCCGAAATTTTCCCATGTGAGTTGCTCCCTATATCGAGAAGCAGCTGTAATCGGCCAGCCCGCCTAATCGGCCACAAATGTCGCTGTCACGATAGTGGCCGATCAGGCGAAATCAACTGTATCAGAAGGCTGGGTATTGCCCCCAATCGATGATGCCTGTTACAGCATCTGATATCAGAGCACGTGGATACATACGCATGTTGTTGCCCATGGCGTGCATCGCCTGTTAGACCATTAGACCCCATTTCCCGTTAAACGGAAAAACCCGATTTATCTACATATACAGGGTGTTTGTTATAAGTCCGGACTCGGGAACTTTCAGGAGTATTTTGGCTCTAGTTTCGTCAATTTTGGAGGTATTGGGGTGAATTTTTTTTTGTTGGAAAGCCCTTTTCAAGACGCGTATTTCCCTTTTTTATTTTCCGGAATCCGATGAGACATCGAGATTTTAGAGCCTTTCAAAGTCGGACCCATTTTCGTCCTAGAAGCCCAACTTCAACAGGTTCGCAACTCACCATTTTTTCAGCTATCGGGTCCGTTCAAGTTGTAAACGAAGCGTCTTTCGGCCCTCTTCAAAATGCGGGGTGTACCTTTCGAATCACTTGCAACGGCGAAAAACGGCAGCTGATTGAAAAACCCTCAAAATCGACCCCTCGACCGTCTCGGTTTTTTGCTCTGACGCTCAACGGAGAAAACCATTCACGCGTGGCTTGATAGTGAGGTTTGAGTGAAACCACCGGCTTCAAGATGCCCAATAACAAAGTGGCCTCGAGGTACCGTGACGCTGGCAGCCGCATTAGCCCTCCTGAAAGTTCCCGAGTCCGGACTTATAACAAACACCCTGTATGTATTATTATGGAATTTTATGGAATCTTTATGGAATTTCCGTTTTACGAAAAGAAATGACTTCGCGTATGACGAACCTCTTGCACTGTACTTTAGTATGGGAGGTTCGTTATACGCGTGGTTCTTATCACGTGAGGTTCGTGATGCGAAAGGTTCTTCTCGCGCGACGTTCTTTGTATGCGCCAGTTGAGGATCATAATGACCTCGGGGACACAGATATTGAGCTGCTTCAGACGAAGTATGAAAACTTCTGCTGTACGATAACGATCCATAGAAAATGAATGTCATCAGTCGAGAACTTCGCTGTTTCCGAATCGATTGTTTCGGCGCCGTCTCTCCAACGACAGGCCTTGGAAAGTTTAGTGTGGACGAGGACTCCGTGAAGGAACTCTTCAACCAATCGAAAAAAGAAAAACAATCTCCTCCATGCGACAAACACCGTTCGCTCTCGAGACTTTCTGAGCGGTGTCAGCTCCAGATGGCCTCAGCCATTATTTTCCTGTTTGGTTTCTCTGTACTTGTGCTGCATTGTGCCTCAGACGGATCTTCGGTTTCCGGGGAGGAACCTGTGAATGCTTTGGATGGAGTCTACAAAATCTTCCAAGCAATTTGCGCTGAAAATACCCCGGGACAGAACTTGACGTTGATTTTCAAGCTCCATGTGACCAAGACTTTCGAGTTATCTCCCCAATTTTTCCAAAACCTCTCTCGTTCCCAGCTGTATCTTGCCGCACAGCCGTTCCCACTGAAACCCAACGATCGAGAGATCACACTGTCTTGGGGACGTGATGGCAGACATACGAGTCCCTTGATAAGCAAGTACTGGAATTTTCTTCGTCCGTGTGAATATTCAGGATGCAGATTATCTTGGAAAACTATCATACTTCTCCAAAGTGAACAGCGTGTACTCATCCAAGTGCGAGAAATGACAAAGGAAGAACGTTTCTCTCTTTCTGCAGAGGAAATCCGACGAATTCTCGAACAGAGAAGATGGATGAGCAACTACTTGCGTCATTATCGGATCGCGTTCGTCCTTGTCAGATGGTATGATAGTAATAATCTGCATGCAAGCTTGACCGCAAGGAGGACAGGAGACATTTTCGGTGAGCATCTAATGAAAATGACCACGGAGTATTTCCAACTGGAACACGTCCGAGACATTCTCAAACCATGGCGCCCTTCCTCGAACCGGAGCGCAGGATTCACTCTCGATTTCTTCGGGCTGCGATTGTCAAGCGGAAACTCCTCGAGCCTAATTCGTTTCAACAGTTGCTTACCTGTAAGTACAATATGTACTTTCGAGAACGACGAGCTTCGTCATTGCTCAAGCGATGAACTTCAGGGCACCAAACCTCCGTCAGATGACTATGACGCTCTCCGATGCACCTATTATATTTACGAATGAGCGGATATGAATTCTTAGTATTAACGGATTAATATTCTTTTTCTTACAGGAGGATAGGGCTTTCGTATACGCCTACAGCTACCGGCCGGTGCGCTTGGCAGTCCCGCTTCCTTGGAAAGTTCAACTCATCTCGAATCTGCCCAAGTATATGAGCATCGAGATACCCTTAACCTTCATATCTCTCTTCACTTTGCCCATGTTACTCTCGATCTCACGTTATCGAAAGTTTCTGCCGACATTCTCGACCTGGAACACCGCTTTTCACCTCCTGAGTGGCGACGATCACCACTCTCTCATCAATCCTGTCCACCAGAGGACTGTGATTCTGCTCGCGAGCGGTGTCATATCGCTTCTCATACAGTACCCGGTGAATCTCTTGAAGGGTGAAACGATTTCGTCCAGCTATGAGCAAAGGATCCAATCATCAAACTGTGCGCCGACGGCCTGTCACACCACGAGTTTTCGGCACCCGTGGCTTCTCAGGAATGGCAAGCGCAATTTCATTGGAAAATTGGAAGAAGGTGATGAGTTAGCATCCAGATTGGACGGAACCAGTTTGAAGGAACCATGTGCACCTTATTCGTGGTCTTCGAGCGGTATGCTGAACTGGACAATGTTCGGGTTCCTGGTTCAATATGAAACCCTTTGTGAAGATCCGGATCTCATGAAGTTGAAGCTGACTGAATGGAACAGGAAACTCGCTTTTGAAATCATACAAGGTTCACATGGTACAGAGTCTCTGTGTTCTCTGTTTGAAAGTCCTGGCGGTCAAGTCGCCGTCGAGGAGCATTATCGAACCACGCGACGAATTCTAGCTCATGGGCTGATCAGATATCCCCATGTGGTGGCCTCACTCAATTCTGCAGACGAATACGAGAAACGGTTCTGGAAAGGCTACAAACGAGATGAGAGATGGGCATCTCGTGTTGTGGTGAAAGGAAAACTCGTGGCGAGGATCAAAGCTCTCGAAAACGAATACAATAGATTTGACATGTTTGACCAAGCCGCGAATTTTGAGCCTCTAAAACTCCGAGAAATGACGGAAGCTCTTCTGACATTTTCGTGCGTGACAATCGTCATCATTACTTATTTTGTCTTCAACAAATGCGTTGCCTGCCTTCCCTCGAAGTCTGTTGCGGGAGTTGAAATGTAAGGTCAGCCATTTTTCAACGCAAGCAAATCTCACGGATCTATCCTGTGAAAACCCTGTATCGTTAGAGGGAGAGGGGGGGATGATCATGCCGATGGCGATCAAAGGGAGATGTAAAAGATGATAATTTCTGTGACCATGCGGGAGCTGAACTGAGGGCTAGTTATTGTTGGATCAATCGGTGAGACATCTGATGCCGAAGCAATCTCGCTCTTACTCGCGGCTGAGGGCTCTGTGATGAGATGAAAATGGCCACTGTGATGTCAATGAAACATGATACACGAAAAAACTGTATTTTTTTCGAAATAACCGACAACCAGGCTTCGAAGGTACGAGCCGGACGCTTCCCCTCCGCTTCGGGAACTACGCTACTTTGACACGGTCCGTTGTCTCCGAGAGTTGAGAGTATAGACTACCTCGCCGCGTTCCGATGGTGTTCGTTTATACTGGATATACCTTTCACGAGCATGATTAGGCAAAATCTGCCAACCCCGGTGGTACGTTCGTCGACAGCATGGAATCGAGTGTGCTGATAATTTTTCTCATGACAGCAGCTGCGGAACCAAGGAGAAGATTATCTTCATTTTGTCGTAGGATCGCCTTCGCTTCTTTACGTGTATCGTTTGACTGGTATAGTATGCTTCCGTTATCTCAAGATCCTGACTTTCGACCGCGGAGCCGTCGAATGGGTTTAGAACTTGGCCCCGGCGTTTTTATTCAAGCTAAGATGGTTGAGCAAGATATGCGCAAAATTTTTCGACTTCGTCAGGGACGAGATAAGTTCCAATGAGTCCCGTTCTGGAAGATTGTCAAAATCAGGGAGTAGTGAACGATTCCCCAAATGTGGTACGCAGGGACATGCGCAGAATTTTTTTACAAGGGAGGCCAAAGCTCCTTTCTCAGCTTTTTGGGGGGGATGATTATGATGATCTTTTCAATGGGGCTCTATGTATTTATATCTGCCGAACGAAAAATTTGGGGGGTGGGCATGGCCCCCTCGCCCTCCCCCCTCCCTGCGCACGCGCTTGGTGGTCCGGAACTGTCGCTCTGGGCGACCGCGTAGCAGCGGCGGAGCCGATCCACAAGCCGCCGCCGCTGGTGAGAGGGGGTGTACGTTATCTGTGCCGCAGTTTTTGTGGATGGATGCATTGCAATGGGAGCGCCGACGTGAACTGCAGTAGTTTATATGGAACGGATGGCATGACTCATCGAAACCGTGATATTGACCTCGGTGAAGCTTGAGTTTAGCTGAAGTTGAGGAATAGTAACCGTATTTCGTATCTTAAAAACCGCGGAAACGATCACAAAGATCGACGCGCAGCACCCTAAATATTCTGAATTTGGCGTGACGAGACCCTCCGCCCGAAAACATCCATCCGTGAGAATTCCGGCACATCTGACGGGTTCTTCTCTCTGAGGCGGGTGGCTGGTTGTCTCTCGACGTAAACATAGGGAAGGCGAGTACAGTGGAAATAATGCCGGCGTGATTTATTGGTCTGCGGAAGCTGCAGCTGTGACAGTTGGAAGCATTCGATTCCGCGAGCGTAGCGAGCGGCACGCACCAGCAGATGCCTGGAGACCCGGAAACAAGCGCTTCAAAGGCCTGGTCAAGTCACCAGTCTGGCGCGTTGAAGAGTCCTCGCTTCAACCCGCCACCGGCCTAGAGCAGAAATACCAAATTTGAACACCATCCCCCACCTGCGTCGCATCGGGAAGCCGCATCGGGGCAGCCCGTAAGCGCCGAAGTCCCCAGCGCCAGGGCACTCTCGGAACCGCGTTCGACGGAATCAAATGATTCCCGAGCGAAGCGAGGGTCGTTCCTTGTAGTCTGCATTCAACCGCTCTTTCAATGTAAATCAGAGGCTTTATACAAAATGTTTTCCAGGGGTGGGTTACAGCGATTCCTCTGATGGGTCACGGGACTCGAAAGTTGTTCTGGTAATAAATTATGATATGTCATTCTCAACCTTCGAATTCTACTTCTATTTGCGCGAATTCATATTCATCGGTATCTGTCGGACCGTATCTGTTGGTCATGACCTCCTCCAAGCTATGAATGGAGGGTCTTAAGCAGCGGTCGATTTCGAAAAGTGCCACACCGAGGCTGAGCCAGATCGCTTAGAATGGCTGGATCGCTTTCTATTCTGTCGAACATGATGACATCTAATCAAATAATCATGTGAACAGGCGGCGCGGCGCACAACGGCCAAAAACACGGATTTAGATGGACAAAATTATCTGAAAACGTTTTCCGACTATTTTTAGCTGCTGAATTCAGATTCGACCTCCGAAAGAGCTTTCTGAAACGCATTTCTCGAGTTAGAGGCGGTTATAGACGTTTTCCGGGTCTCTGAGGAAGAAAAATCTTGGAATCGTCATAACTAGAAAACTACTGGGCATAGAGCGTCGAACGACAACTTTTTGGCACACTGCATACCTGCATATTCTAGTGCATATCTGCATATTTTAGTTCATATCTGCATATTTTGGTGCATATGTTGAAAATAACAGCGTCTACACGCATCTGTTGGCTTGCGTAAATACTTGTTTGTCTGTTTACTCCGAAACTCATAGTTAGTGGTCCTTGAAAGTCTTCTGGGGTAATTTCAGCAGTAATATTCAATCCTTTCAGTCTTCCTTGTAGGTGCTATTTAACTAGAGCGCAGTCAATTTAGAGCGCAGGTCTGAATAGAGCGCCGAGCTATCTGCAGCGCATCTCGATTTTGAGCGCAGGCCTATCCAGAGCGCAGACCTAAATAGAGCTCATGCCTCAATGGAGCTCAACTCGAATGAGCGCATAGCGATTACGCGATGCGCGTACTGATGGAGAGCTCTGACCTATCAAGAGCGCAATGTCGGCATCTCAAGACACGTTCCCACATTGTACGTTGGAGGATGAATGTTTCCAGACGCGTTCCGGGAACGCCCTCTCTCAATCATCCAACGGGCAGTTCTTTCGATGCAACTTGTCTTCGTTCGAGGTTGCTTGACGTGTTCAGCCACCTCGTTCCAAGATTCAACGGTGAAACCTCCATCCCTTGGGTCTTGCGGGGATGGGACGAAACAACAACGAGGTAGGAGCTTGGCACTCAGCTTTCGCGGCTCGGCTCGGATCGTGTCACCCAACTTTCGCCAAACTGGTCCAACATATCCAAATAGAACAGGGAAGAGCCGAGTTCACTGTGGGGAATGTCCGCGCTCAAGGAAATGCCGATAAGACGCGAACGAAGTACCGTAACCGTCAGAAGCGTCTACAAACTCTACTCAGCTCCTATGCTGCCCGCGATGTGTTAGCATTCCTAGAAGCGGTTGCTCACAATATTTCGTTTTGAGGAGCTTGTTGTGCCGTTTGAAACAGACTGCTTCTCAAATAAAATCATAACGTGACTTGATAATAAAGGAACGATCCCTTTGAAGCGGGAATTCAGTGAAACCCCACTATGACGGACCCGGATATAGCGAACACTCGGTTATAGCGGACTGTTTTGCCGGTCCCGGCCGAGCCTTCGAGACCTCCCATGTAAACCAACTCTGATAGAGCGGACTCGTATATTACGGACACTCGGTTACAACGGACTGATCTCGTCGTCCGGCTCCTATCTTGCCCCAGTTGATACTCGATTACGACGGACCTGCCCTAGCGAGCCCGAAAGTCCGCGTCGAAAGGCGCTCGGAACGATTCTTGCTCAGGTGCACGTCGTGAGAAACGCAGCGACGTTGTTCCCCGCGACAACAATGTTTCCGCGCTCGTTCGATTTAAATTCTTTGATAAAAATGGAGAGCGAGGTGTAGATTTGTCATGATCGTAACTCGATTCCGTTCTTTCCCGAATGATGAAACCTATTCTTACAATACGAGTTGCAGATATGTATTCGTGTCTATAGAACGACCGTCACCGTTCTCTGAGTTGTCAACGACTTCTTCGAGTCGATTCGGGCCTGCTAGAACCCATTCTCGGATATAACGGACCATTTTGGGCGGTCCCTTGTAGTCCGTTATAACGGGGTTCTACTGTATGTGTTAACTGATGTGAGACGAATTCACTCTGATCTCTAACAATGATGAATTCCGAATGAACTCTTAGGTCTACGCTCTAGATAGATCAGCGCTCGATTGAGAAGCGCGCATTCACGCTGTAGGCGATTCCGGAGCGCGCCTTTGCGATGCGGACTACACAGGCCCGCGCTCTTCATGGGCCTGCGCTCTGGGTAGGCCTGCGTTCGAGGTTGATATGCGCTCCAAAGTGATCGGCGCACTGGTTGGACCTCCGTGCTCCTTTGACCGCGCTCTAGTTAACGGACACCCCCTTTATAAGTCTTTATCTCACGTATAATAAATACAGTCTACAAGGACACTCTGACACTGCGTCTCGTTACTCTTGACTTGGATCCCTGTACTCAGGAGCTACACTAGGTACAGACTAAGTCTGTACTTCATTCAGTTGTGATTTGGAGTCGTCTGAGGTTGTGCTGTGGTTTTCGCCGACAGCTATTGAAGTGCTAAGAAAATAGCAGCATATCTGCGTATTTCAGTGAATATCTGCATGTTTTGGTGCATTTCTGCATATTTCAGCGCATATCTGCATATTTCAGTGCATATCTACATGTTTTAGTATATATATCTGCATATTTTGATGCATATCTACATATTTCAGTATATATCTGCATATTTTATTGCATATCGGCATATTTCAGTGTATATCTACATAACTATACTATCTATATACTATATTATTATATAAAAATGGAATTATGTTTGTTTGTTTGTTTGTGTGTTCGCTCCTTATACAAATCGTAGCCATTGATCGGATTCGCATAATTTTTTTTTTGCATTGTAGGGTAGTCCCCCCGGATGGTCGTAGGCTACACGGGCAGGGCACCATCCGTCATGTAAAGTTTTGCAGAGAGCTTTCTAGTAAAAGTCTGGGGTGGTTTTCGTCGTTTTTCCGCTTTCTTCTCCGTTTTTCGCTAATCAACTTATGTATGCACGATTGCTCGAATTGACATGAGGTTTTTTTTGCGTTGTAGGGTAGCCTCCGCCGAAGGTCATAGGCTACATGCCAGGGCACAGTCCGTCATATAAAGTTTTGCAAAGAGCTTCATAACAAAAGTTTAAAGTGATCTCGGTCGTTTTTCCGTCTTCCCGCGTTCCTTTCGAGTTTTTTTGCTCCTGCGCGATGCTTCAGGGTTTCAAAATTCGCGCCCCGGAAGTCTGGCTTCCTTCCAAATCGTATACACAGCAAATCCGTTGAGAAGCACGGGTAGACATGCCAGTTTTAGCATATATCTGCATATTTTGATGCATATCTGCATATCGGCATATTCCAGTGTATATCCACATATTTTAGTATATATCTGCATATTTCTGTGCATATCTGCATACTTTTTATGTGCTTATTTCAGTCTATGAAGTCTCTGGCTTTGCTAATAATGATCTCGGGACACAGATATTGAGCCGCTTTGGACGAAGTATGAGAACCTCTCCTGTACATTAACGATCCATAGAAAATGAATGTCATCAGTCGAGAACTTCGCGTTTTCCGAATCGATTGTTTCGGCTCCGTGTCTCGGACGACAGGCCTTAAAAAGTTCAGTGTGGATAAGTGTGGACTTCGTGAAGGAACTCTTCAACCAAAATGTCTGAGCGGTGCCAGCACCAGATGGCCTCAGCCATTGTTTTCCTGTTTGCTTCCTCTGTGCTTGTGTTACATTGTGCCTCGGACGGATCTTCGGTTTCCGTGGAGGAACCTGTGAATGCTTTGGATGGAGTCTACAAAATCTTCCAAGCAATTTGCTCTGAAAATACCCCGGGACAGAACTTGACGTTGATTTTCAGGTTCCATGTGACCGCGAGTTTCGACTTATCACCCCAATTTTTCCAAAACCTCCCTCGTTCCCAGCTGTATCTTGCCGCACAGCCGTTCCCACTGAAACCCAACGATCGAGAGATCACACTGTCTTGGGGACGTGATGGCAGATATACGAGTCCCTTGATAAGCAAGTACTGGAATTTTCTTCGTCCGTGTGAATATTCAGGATGCAGATTATCTTGGAAAACTATCATACTTTTCCAAAGTGAACAGCGTGTACTCATCCAAGTGCGAGAAATGAAAAAGGAAGAACGTTTCTCTCTTTCTCCAGAGGAAATCCGACGAATTCTCGAACAGAGAAGATGGATGAGCAACTACTTGCGTCATTATCGGATCGCGTTCGTCCTTGTCAGATGGTATGATAGTAATAATCTGCATGCAAGCTTGACCGCAAGGAGGACAGGAGACATTTTCGGTGAGCATCTAATGAAAATGACCACGGAGTATTTCCAACTGGAACACGTCCGAGACATTCTCAAACCATGGCGCCCTTCCTCGAATCGAAGCGCAGAATTTTCTCTCGAATTCTTTGCGCTGCGATTGTCAAGCGAAAACTCTTCGAGCCTAATTCGTTTCAACAGTTGCTTACCTGTAAGTACAATATGTACTTTCGAGAACGACGAGCTTCGTCATTGCTCAAGCGATGAACTTCAGGGCACCAAACCTCCGTCAGATGACTATGACGCTCTCCGATGCACCTATTATATTTACGAATGAGCGGATATGAATTCTTAGTATTAACGGATTAATATTCTTTTTCTTACAGGAGGATAGGGCTTTCGTATACGCCTACAGCTACCGGCCGGTGCGCTTGGCAGTCCCGCTTCCTTGGAAAGTTCAACTCATCTCGAATCTGCCGAAGTATTTTAGCATCGAGATACCCTTAACCCTCATGTCTCTCTTCACTTTGCCCATGTTACTCTCGATCTCACGTTATCGAAAGTTTCTGCCGACATTCTCGACCTGGAACACCGCTTTTCACCTCCTGAGTGGCGACGATCACCACTCTCTCATCAATCCTGTCCACCAGAGGACTGTGATTCTGCTCGCAAGTGGTGTCATATCGCTTCTCATACAGTACCCAGTGAATCTCTTGAAGGGTGAAACGATTTCGTCCAGCTATGAGCAAAGGATCCAATCATCAAACTGTGCGCCGACGGCCTGTCACACCACGGGCTATCGAAAGCCGTGGTTTTTCAGGGATGGCAAGCGCAATTTCATTGGAAAACTGGAAGAAGGGGATGAGTTAGCATCTAGATTGGACGGAACCAGTTTGAAGGAACCATGTGCACCTTATTCGTGGTCTTCGAGCGGTATGCTGAACTGGACAATGTTCGGGTTCCTGGTTCGATATGAAACCCTTTGTGACGATCCGGATCTCATGAAGTTGAAGCTGACTGAATGGAACAGGAAACTCGCTTTTGAAATCATACAAGGTTCACATGGTACAGAGTCTCTGTGTTCTCTGTTTGAAAGTCCTGGCGGTCAAGTCGCCGTCGAGGAGCATTATCGAACCACGCGACGAATTCTCGCTCATGGACTGATCAGATATCCACATGTGGTGGCCTCACTCAATTCTGCAGACGAATATGAGCAACGGTTCTGGACAAGATCCAAACCATACGAGAAATGGGCATCTGATGTTGTGGTGAAGGAGAAACTAGTGGCGGAAATCACAGCTCTCGAGAAGGAATACGACAGATTTGACATGTTTGACGAAGCTGCGAATTTTAAACCTCTACAACTCCGAGAAATGACGGAAGTTCTTCTGACGTTTTCGTTCGTGACAATCGTCATCATTTCTTATTTTGTTTTCAACAAATGCGTTGCCTACCTTCCTTCGAAGTCTGTTGTCCTCTCGTGTTTCGCTGTGTAGGATTGATCGAACGATGATTTTCGATCCAAATAGCCGGCCCGGAGAACGTTCACCACGCATTCGTGTGAAATCTTTTTCCACGATTTCTTGACCTAACAGACGACTCCTAAAGTAGCGGCTTCACAAAATTTCCTCAGATGCTCCGATGCATTCGATGCTCAACGTAGTCGTTCACCTCTCCGCGAACGTAGTCTTTGAACGGTTCATTTATGGCCAAATCAAGTGTTCGGGGGTAGGCGGTCATCCCTGCCGGGATCATCACTAGATCAATTCCCCTCTGAGCAAGGAACACTTTCATTTCTTTCGCTCGGTGGGTACTCGCAGAGTCCCAGATGATGAGACCTCGTCTACCGTTCCGGGCGATCGGAGGCAACATGATGTCGATCCATTTCCTCATCACAGCAAATCCTCAAATCTCAAACCTCAAATCATCCGCTATGGGTCAGATAAGATAGTACCGGCAGGAGTTATTAAAGACTTGGGGGGAACCGGTCGTCGGCTGATCGTTGACCATTTCAACAGAATATTGAGAAGGACAGAAGATTATTGAGAATGGAATGTTCTGGTAGCCGGTTTACGGCCTTGGTTTGAAGGACGCAATTAGCATTTAGTCTTCTGGTAAACCCCTTCCCCTCCGGACCGGTATAGTATATAAGCACGAGTTTTCAAAGTAATAAACACTGGTGTAGGTCTGTTGGACAAGCAGGGAGTCTTTATTGACAGTTTACGTGTAACCAGAACCTTCGAAATCAAACAAAGATATTCCAGATGATTGGCGAGACGAGAGAGTCACAATGATCGAGAAGCAAAACTCGATTAGAGGTGACCTTCTCACGTATCGTTCGATTACAGTTTCCCCAGTATTGTACCGAGTATTCACGAAGATCTTGGGAGACAAGATAATGAGGTGGATTGAGGATAACAATATCATGGGGGAAATGCAACCAGGGTTCGAACGGGACAGGCGAGGAGAGGACAATATGTATCTTCATTCTCACCAGTGCTATAGAGCTGTCCCGAGCCCAAAAGAAAGGCATGGTATGTGCTTTTCTGGACTGCACAGCAACCTACGACCGGATCTGTTGAGAGAAACTATGGAAGACCCTCGGCGACATGGAAATGGACGAGTCATGGTTAGGGCTGTGCGTTCTATGAAATGCATATTTTCATGCATATTCTGTCCATTTCTGAGTGTTTATGCATATTCCGTTCATGTTCGAGTTTTTGTGCATATTTCTGGGGCTGTGCGTTCCACGATAGACATATTTTCATGCATATTTTCATATTTGAAGCGTTTCGCCGAGTTCATACATATTACGCTGTTTTTGCCATTTCTTCCAACAGTTTGAATGAATAAATGAACTTCAATGATGGAAACTGTGTCGAAACTCGGAAAGTTTGCATCTGGGAAGATTCGTCAGACTCCAGAGGTCTTTTATGCTGTGGACGATGTCAGAGTCGTAGAGTTCGCTCCTGTCATCTCTTGGGAGGTGGCGTGAACATATTCCGCGCACAAAGCCATACTGTGAGACTATGCACGGGGTCGTTACTCTTAAAAATCTCGGGTTTTCACTCTGGGAGTGAAAGCCGTAACGGGGGGATCCGTAAATCCTGAGAGTTAGTGGCAGACTCGTGTATGAACGAAACTCATGAAATTTCATTCGTTCATGAATGGAATGGAACGTATCTCATCGAACACTGTCGCCCAGAGCTGGCCCGTAACGTCTTTGACCGGCATCTTGAGACCATATTTCCATTTGAAAGGTGGCGTGGCCTGTCTGCACTTTGGGCAACACCAATTTCCTGCTACTGTTCCCTCCAGTTTCTTCGAATACTTGGGTGGGTAATGCACAAACCTTGTACATTACAGTCGATAGATCGAAGGAGACAACCTCAACGTCGTTCCAAAACTTGATCGGTGCCTTGTCAAACATAGAAACTTGGGCGGCGAGCTGTCGGTACATTTCGTCGAAATGCATCGTTCGGTCGGAGGCTTGAGTTTGCGGAGGGAATCGCTTCACGGTGTCTTTGTGAGATCGCCACCAAGTGAGCAGTTCAGGAGTCCTCAACTGCAGAGAGGTGGTCGAAGTCATGTTTCATACGTCCGATTGTAACATTTGGGAAACGAATTACATTACTGAAATCTAGAAGCCGAATCTCACGAAGTCCTTTGTTGAGTTTGGATTCGAGCACTCGGAATACTGATATCTCGTACGTCTTGCCAACTTCGGAAAGGGAATAAAAGCGATCACAAAACGCGTTAAACCTAACTACCGTGATTTTTCCCGTGTCATCGCAAACTGTAATATTGCACACCCTGCCTTTGCTTGACAGCTTGTCCCAAACATGTACAGGGGGCTTCACGACTACCCGGGTTTGTGCAGTCCTGTCACCAGAGCTTGAACCGTTCGCCGTCCTGGATGAGCTTAGCCAGTAGATCGGTCAAGTTAGGGATACTTCGCTACTTTGGGGAGACTCAGGATCAGATAATTGCGAGTGCAGCGGGTACTCCACTGGCGTTCCCCGTTCTCCCTCGCTGGTTGATCGTACTCTCTTTTCCGGGTTGTTGCCTTCACTCTTCGGGGACAAGATTTGGCGTTTTTCGGGACGACTCCGACAATACTTCCTCAATTGATATTCCATGTTGAAGTGTCCTGAAGTGAGCGACGAAACAGCGCTGTGGAATGTTGAAGCGCTGTGGAATGTTGAAGCGCTGTGGAACCTAATACAGTGAGAAGAAAGCGATGGAAATCGAGGCTTAAATTCCACTCTGCACGCTGTATCGTGGCACCCGTTCTAGGGAACAAGGGAAGAGAGCCGAGTCTTTGGACCAGATTGAACTAGGTACCATTTTAACTAGGGAACACATTTCTCCCATTATTTCACTTCTGCGCGTCTGTTTGAAAAGTTTGTTGAACTATGATCCAACTATTCCCTATTCTACTACTCTACTGAAACTTTAACAGCTGAATACCGAAGAAGGATCATCAATGGTCATCTTCTCGACCGTCGATTGCAGGAATTTCCGCCCGAAGTTTAGCCTAATTATCTGTCGCATCCGTTCGTTCTGTTTTTCTGTTGTTGGAAACAAGACCTCCCCAGCACGGTGACTGGCATTACATATGCCACTGGTGGTGCAATGGGTCACTGACGTCACATTTGTCCCATCCAACCGCCCGCATGACAGGAGTCCTCAGTCCTCCGTTGAAACTCGGAAATGTACGCCATGAATGCTTGCAATCTATGAATCGATCAAAAAATGCGAAGGATTCGATCAATTGTAGCCATTATATAATTATTATATATAAAGTCAAGATTTCGATGAGCCCTCGCGGAGGTTGATTGCGGTTCGTCGAAAATCTCAGAAATGTCGGTTGGCTCGCGAGGCTCTTGACTGTGTGCAACCCTGCTCTAGATAATCTCATACAGATACTCGAGGTATCTCTCTGAAGTATTCCTATAACCAATTTATTGATTGAGGACCAATTTACGAATACCTAAAGTGTTCTAGAACCAATATTCCGTGAATCACGAAGAACTCCAGCATTTGGTCAGGATTTATTCCGTGAGAGTTGCTCATGCATGCTATTCAGTGTCTGAACCCCTGAGGATATCTGAGCATGATTCCCAGACCACAATTGGTACGTACATACGAAACAGAGCAGCTGAGAGAATTGTTCGAGGATGCGGCTGCGTCAATAACCTCAAGGTTCGCGATCGATTTCTGCCGCGCCTGACAGCGGCCTTCTCCGTATGGCTTGAGTGTTGCTGTCGCTAATAATTTTTTTTTTGATGAGAAAACTTTTGTTTGAATATAAAGGGGGTTGTATACTTTGAAATAGCACGCTATGAGATCAACAATTCGCCAAGGAAATCCTTGCCTGAGCTATACAGTCTTTGCCTGCGAGCACGGTAATAAACGGAAACCTCTACGAGTGTTCAAATGTTGAAGAGAAAATAATTCATCAAAACACGCATCTTCGCCATGCATAAGTTTGCGAAGGTTTCGCAAGTCAATTTTCACAAGTCGATCCATTACATCAACGCTCACGATGGTGCTTCTATCGGTATTCAACACGGCGTAGAACTTCGATTCTAGGACTGAACTCTTCCAATTCAACTTGGTGACAGACTCCCACTGAACACGAATTTCTCTCCACAGCCATACACGTTATCGCCGGCATTCTCTGTTACGGCGCCGGCGTTGCGTACGCTCACACTGCAAATGATGGCAGTACGGTTTTGGAACAGAAGGAGCAGACCAAAGATGTGTTCGAAATTTTCGAGAGTTTTTCAAACGCTATGCTCAAAATTCGTTACGTTTTCCCGCTCCGACTGGGTAAGCGAGTTCACAGGGCTCCAGCAGTTGAAGTTTTACCTTTCATCGGAGAGGTTACGAATTGCGTTATCGTTGGAGCCGTTGTGGTATAATTAGCCACTGACATTCTGCTCCATACTATAAACTATTATGAGACGATTTGAGATCAACGTGAAGGTTCGATGGGAACCTGAAAAAGCTTTATCAGAATCGATGGGTCAAAATAAATAAATGCAAACTGATATTCGGATCAAATCGAAAGTTTAATAAGATCCTTGTACAACTTGTTCTCTTTCTTCTTCCATTTGAAGATCTACCGATGGATTCCATTCTGACAATGATGCCCGGAGATGATGATAATCACAGGAACGATTATTGTTTGGTTGCTGTCTTTAATATTCGTCTCCAACTGGTTTGGTGCCGAATGATTGAGAGTGGGGGCCAAGAAGCGGTCAACCGCAGCTTTTTCTTAACGGACTCCCTCTCAACCATTAGGCCTGGTGACAACGGAGAAACGATAATCGTTTGGAAATGAGCTCCCTTGAGATGCAGACTTCTCAACAAAAGCCTCAATAACTCCATGAATCTATTTTGTCGATTTTCAAGAATACAGAAAGGCATTTCTTATCCCATTCTTGAAGGAGAGGCTGTCGAATCAGCCGATCGAAGGACGACCGTCATTTCTCGGCGGATTCACAGGAAGAGCTTGAAGTTTCTTTTTCGAGGTCGAATGTGCTCCAACTAGATCATATTAGGACGTTTCATTTGATCAAGAGGATTCCCTTATTCACATATGGCTGATTTGTGTATCAAGCTTGACAACAGAGATAAACGAAGAACATGTTCAGGAAGGGTGATTTCCATGGACCGATATTAAGTAAGTAAATATGGACTCTACAGACGCAAGCACCAGGGGAACGGGCCAAATCGGCCACGTGGCCATCGGCGAGTCGGTGATCAATCACTATTTTCAAGGCAACGCAATCGGAAGAGCGGTTTCTTCCATACCATGATTCGATCGGCGAATGCTTTTTATCGATCGATTCCTACGATGCTCTGTAATGGGCAGTATATTTGTGTAGCTTGAGTATTGCCATTTTCGATCATTCGTTTCCACATCGGATGATCGAGAGCGAGCCTTTCTAATATCATCTATGATCGCTCGGTCCGCACTTTGTGGACTGACTTGGAAGTTGGAAGGGCTCCTTCTTCGTCGCTCGTCGGAATGCATTACGGATACTTGCTCATACTTCTTCTGATTTTGGGTTTCAACTCGATCGAGGCAGAAGCACTCAAAACGAAGGCGAAGAAGGGTTCAAACAAACCCGTCGAGTTGAAACTCAATTCGAGCTACTATAAGCAGCCCTTCAGACCCTGTAAACCGAGGAGAAAGATGAATCCAGTGGAAAGCGTGCGAGCACAGGCTTTCGCGACGCGAGTTTTTTCGAGATGCGGCTCTCAAACTGTCGTGAAATACGCCGAAATTGTCAAGATGCCGGCAAACGGTGAGTTCGCGCGGAATTCTATTCACCATTACCTAGTTAGGTACTTCTTCCGTCGTTTGCGGCAACGGTAGGAGATTCTTTGTTCAGGTGAACTTTCTCCATTCAACGGTCTTACAAGAGGGATGGAATATTTTTCTTCTCAGGATTACAAGGTGCTGGCAACCTACTCTGCCTCGGTGTACAGATTACATACGCCCGCACCGCAGACGACGGGACTGCGGTTCTGAAGACGAAAGAACAGCTCCAAGGTCTGCTTGAAGTCTTCAATATTTTTTTCGGCGCTTGGCTCAAAACGCGTTATGTTCTGCGGTTCCGACTCGGCAAAATGATCTACACGATGCCATCGGAGCAATTCATACCTTTTGCCCGGGAAGTTGCTGACTGTGCGATTCTCGGAACGGGCATGGTTCAACTTGACGCTGACTATCTTCTACACACTGTGAACTACTACAAAATCATCCTCCTGTGAAATCTCTTCAATGGCGAGCATGAGATCTCAATAAACCGGTGTCGAGGTTCAGATTCATCTTCCAGATTCATCAACAACCCACGATTACTCTGTATATTCAATTTCAACTCCACACGTTCATCTTCTAGAGAATAAAGACCCGAGTCGTTAGTCGAGCCAACATGTAGCATGATCACGAAGAACTCCAGCATTCGGTTAGAATTTATTCCGTGAGAGTTGCTCATGCATGCTATTCAATGTCTGAACCCCTGAGGATATCTGAGCATGATTCCCAGACCACAATTGCGAAACAGAGCAGCTGTGAGAATTGTTCGCGGATGCGGCTGCATCAATAACCTCAAGGTTCGCGATCGATTTCTGCCGCGCCTGACAGCGGCCTTCTCCGTATGGCTTGAGTGTTGCTGTCGCTGATCATTTTCTTTTTTGATGAGAAAACTCTTCCATTTGAATATGAAGAGGGTTGTATACTTTAAAATAGCACTCTATGAGATCAACAATTCGCCAAGGAAATCCCTGCCTGAGCTATACAGTCTTTGCTTGCGAGCACGGTAATAAACGGAAACCTCTACGAGTGTTCGTATGTTGAAGAGAAAAGAATTCATCAAAACACGCATCTTCGCCATGCATAAGTTTGCGAAAGTTTCGCGAGTCAATTTTTACAAGTCCATCCATTACATCAAC
>JAJSRV010000172.1:0-18250 GCA_021527715.1 Neoseiulus cucumeris | reverse complement strand
ATTCATACCTTTTGTCCGAGAAGTTGCTGACTGTGCTATTCTCGGAACGGGCTCAGTCCAACTTGACGCTGACTATATGCTTCACACTATTAACTACTACAAATTCATCCTCCTGTAAAGTCTCTTCTGTGGCGAGTATGAGATCTCAATAAACCGGTGTCGAGGTTCAGATTCATCTTCCAGATTCATCAACCACCCACGATTACTCTGTAAATTCAATTCCAACTTCAAACGTTCATTTTCGTACTTTCATCCAACCTTTTTGTCCGCTGAGAATCATGATAGACAAGATTGCAATCGCACTATTCAGTGTTTCGCTCCGATAGGAGTCAGGGTCAAGAAAGAGATCGGATATGAGCACCGTGAATGCGACCTCCCATGTTATACGGTGGATGACAATCTCAAATCGTTTCCGGAGCCTCCCATGTTGGAAATTGAAGTGACAATCAAATCACTTAAGAATGGGAAGGCTCCGGGAGAGGATGGTTTTCCCGCGCAAACGCTCAAAGAAAATACTGAGTTCTTTGTCTCCAACATCTTGCGATTAGAGTATTCAGAACTGCTAGATATCCGAGCATGCTCAAGAAGGGAATCGCTATTCTCATTCACAAGAAAGGAGACACCGAGCATCTCAGGAATTATCGACCAATAACACAGGAAAAACTGATGGCGCAAACTCGAACAGAGAGCAAAGTCTAACATAAGATGCGGCCAGAGCACAGTATCGGATCCAGAGAGGATAACATGTGGAGTACCACAGGGCGGATCCTTAAGTTGAGTTCTAATTTCGATTTTGATTAATGACCTCCTTATCAGAGATAACGGTCTCGTTTCATATCTAGGCTACGCGGACGACACGTGTCTGCTGTTCAGCTTCAGAAGAGAGATTGATTGGAATTCGGTACAGAAATCGCTGCATAATGTCAGTGATTGGTCAAAGAGGAATGGATTGAAACTGAATGCTGGAAAGTCGTGTAACATGGTTTTCAAGTTGAACAACCCTTACCTCCGATCGGCCTCCGATTAAAGTACATGACCAACATCCGACCTGCTCTTGTGAACAGGTTATAACGACAAAATACCTAGGGGTAGTTAGTAATCGATGAGAAAATGAGTTGGAAGCCGCACAGTGCGGAATTAACGACGAAACTCAGGATAGCCGCTGCAACCCTATCAAAAATGCGCAAAGTTCTTGACAGGAGATCGTGTATAGAGCCATCTTCGAATCGTACCCACGGTACGGACTAATCGCGTACCACTCAGCCTACCAGACCAAGAACTTGATACTTTAAGGAACTTATACCTAGAGAACCTCTTTATAGATTCCATCGTCAGAAATCCAAAGCTACCAGAGAGTCGAATCTTAGAATTGAGGAAAAGTCGAATCAACAATCCCTCAATCAAGATGCGCTCTACGCGACTCGTTAGGACGAACAGATCATATGTTGATAGATACATTGGAATTTACCCTCGACTCCACGAACATATTGATCCGTTGCGATCTATAAGCAAAAGATCTCTACAGAGAAAAAAACGATACGCTGAAAGTGAAGTAAATCCACGGAGCTAATCCACAGACAGGACCCTCGCCCTAGTGGAAGTGTTAAATTTGAGATTAATAAATAAATGCCCTTATTTTGAGAAAAAAAAAATATAGAGAATAAAGACCCGAGCCGGAAGTCGAGCCAACATGTAACCGTGCGACTTACGGCGTGTACGCGCACGTCAGTCAAGCGAAGCCACCGATTCTGTCACGCCGCCTTGGCCGCACAGAATTCTGGTGTTTCGGTCTTTCAATTCGTGATTGTCCAGTCGAACTCGAGGGATCGAAGAAATTCGCTGTTTCCACTGTTCTCCACAGCCCGCTCGTCACAACTGGTGTCAGAAGTTCAAAAAATCTCTTCTGTATTGTTCTTCGCCGCCGGCGAAGCACGAGGCAGAAGCCCACAGAACGCTCAATCTCCTCGAGTACGACGAGCTTCCACCTTTCGCCCAAAAACTGTCGCGGGTTTTGCTCGGGGACCTCAGCCCGATAAAGGATTCGAAGTTCATCTCTTGCAAGTTGATGCAACACGACGAGAAGCGGAGAAACAGCGAACGAGGAAGCCAAAATCAAAAGGACGATTTTCTCGGGCAAGAAAACGATCATGAGTGTTGGATAAAGTTCATTTCCTGATGTTTTGTCAGTTCTCTTGAAACTCGTTTTGATAGCTTGCTTAGATGGTCTCTGATAATTACTTCGAATATCTAGTTCATGCTGATTGGGGGAGTAATTAATAACTCTAAATCTAGTCCGAAGTTATTTACCGGATACATGGTCTGTGCCAGTTTAATGCATTTATAAAGTAACAATAAAAAATGATTTACTGACTGATGGTGAGTTTGAACGAGTATTATGTGTTCTTTCTGCTTGAACTCTGTTGAGGGCTAAAGTGAACTTAGGAGGAGGAACCGACTAGGTGTAGTGTCATCCAGGAAGAATTTCCAACAATGAAGTCCAGGCGATTGAGGATATTCAGCCTCAGAAGTTACATCACAAAACGGCTGAGAGATTAGGGAAGGAGTTTCCCGTGCTCGTTCAGCGACGGAAGGAAGAGCTTATTCGTCTGGAAGAACGCATAACACAGATGCAACAGCTGATGAATTGTCAGCTTTCGAACCGTGATCTGAAAGAGGAACCAAAGGTTCATCTCGCAGCCCTCAAAAGACTAGAGACCGACCTTGCGGAGCTGGGTGCGGAAATCCACGACATGATCTTCGCACTTGGTTCGCAAAAAGATCCCTGGAATAAAGCTGGAGTGGTATGTCTGACGTGTCTGATGGCTTCTCAGACACTCCACTTTTTACCTTTCCTCGGGCTCGTAACACCGGGAGCTTCCGCGTTTATAGCGTTCCAACCTTCGTCGATTCTGTTCAGGGGAACAAATGCCAACGCTCCCATGGATCTCACGAATCTCTTTACTCCTAGAGACTTTGGAGACCCTATTCCTGGGCTCTTCGTCACAAACACTGGCCGAAGTGAAAGTTGCAGCCTTTCACTTCAAATTGTGGGAAGGGCCCAAAGATCTTGATTGCCTATGCCGGTGTCTGAAAGGCAAAGCTTAACGAAGTCGAGGGTGATGGAGGGAACTGAACTGAACTGAACTGAACTGAAATCGTAGTTTATTTCCGGTACTGCATGTTTTGTATCACAGCTTTAGCACTCGTATTATTATTATTATCACACAATCTTTTTACATTTCAACTTTTCTTGCTTTGCAAGTTTACGCACTTCATCTACAAATCTCTTGCCTGGTAGCATAGTCCTGATGCCCCGGGGGATCGAGCCCCACACCTTGGGTAGTCGGAAATTGAGAGACTGTCTGGCGTAGGCCTGTCTGGCGAGTGGAATTTCGAACACTGTATGTCGGCGTGCGGTGCGGTTTGTCACTGGAGCAAGGTTCGGTAGAATCCCCGCGGGAATGATGGAGTGTGCGAGCTTAGATGCCAGGGAAGCAACGGCCATTATATGGAACTCATCAATAGTCGGAAGATCGAGCGATTCAAACGTTCGCTTAACAGACTGACTCCTACCAATGCCCAGTATAGAACGAATGGCATCATTCAGGATGATTTGTGCCCGTATGCTGACGTTATCGTAGCATCCTCCCCATATCGATATACAGTACGTCAGCAATGGAATGAGGAGAGCTTTATAGACAAGAAACAAGCATTCCCTTGGAACTCCGATGCCCCTGAGTCTTTTGAGAACAGCGACTACCGCGTAGCCTTTGGGGGCGACGGAATAGAGGTGGGCGGACCAACTCAAGCGTTCGTGAAACGTGAGGCCAAGACACCTCACCGTTTCAGAGAGGCAGATATCATCGTGTCCAATTTTGATTTTTGGAGCGACAATTTTTCTTTTTGTTGCACGGAAAAGGATTGCATTGGTCTTCGATTCATTCACCTTAAGGCCAAACTCCGTGAAAACATTGACGACATCGTTGACAGTGCCGGCGACTCGTTCGAATTCTGCCTCTAGTTTTCCTGCCTCTACATCGAACAATAATGATGTATCGTCGGCATAACAGATAATTTCGCCTGCAACCTTTTCCTTGATATTGGTGAGGATGAAATTTACAAATACAGCAAAGATGAACGGACCTAACACCGAACCTTGCGGCGTGCCAATATTGACATCAACCCAGTCAGATTGTATGCTGCCCATTTCAACGACCTGCCGTCTGCCGGTCAGGTAAGAACCAAACCACCGAACCGTCATATCGTCGTAGCCCAAAAATTTGAGCAATTTGAGAAAGTATTCGTGTCTTATACAGTTAAAAGCTGCTGACACATCTAGAAAGATACCAAGAACAAGCCTTTTGCGCTCAAATTGACTGGTGATGAAACTACTCATCCCAGCGAGTGCAAGTTCCGTTGAGCGCTTTGGTCTGAAGCCATACTGCGAAGAAGAGAAGAATCCATCTCTCTCCAGTTGATCGTGGATGACTGATCTGATAAGTCTTTCAAATACCTTGGACAGATAGTCAACTAGTGAAATAGGCCGATAATTTGAGGCAGCTTTTCGATCGCCTTTTTTTTTGTAGAGAGGGATAACCCTAGCATCTCGAAGCCTCTTTGGGAAAGTACCGGTGCGCTTGGATGAAAGTATACGTCAGTATACGTACAGTAACGTCTGATGTATGAGTTTGGTAACGAAGTATATGACGAACTTGAGACGATATGGAGTAGTTTCACTTCACGGTAGCAGGCAGACGAAGACGCAGTGGCTCATAAGGATATCAAGACAATACTATTTGAAGTTGGCGAGTGACCGGCAACCAAGTATGGATATTTCGGCGAGCATTTACAGGGTAACCCGCGGCCTCTGTTTCCGCGAATAGTCCTGCTTAGAAAAGGTACTCGGAGGATAACATTTTTTTTTCTGGACGGGTTGACATAATTATCTGACGAAGATGCACAGCAGAACATGGTTTTCCGATAATCTATCTCTGAGCTCGCGGAAATTCCCGTCTATCTCTTACCGAGAAGGTTCAGGAAAGCCTTCATTCCAGAGATGATCCTCTCCTTGGGAAGGTCTTTCGTCGCTTCCACAGACCTTCGATGACTTATGGAAATTCTGACGCACCAATGCGTCGTCAGGCCTGACTCTGATTAGCGCGTAAACCACATCCCATGGTGTCACAGAGGGCGTCCTCGGCGGTTTTAGATTTTGAAGGAGAGGAGGTTTCACATGACTGTTGCAGCTTTTCCGCGCGCGTTTTCTTCTTCTCTAGCTATAAGGTAGTTGTGTGATGTGGACGTTTTTCTGATGCTGAGGGTGAGTCTAGGCCAACTTGTGAGGTTTTCGTAGCACGGCCCGTGACTTCAAAGCCATCTCGAGCAGCTGAGTTCGAGGGCCAACGCCTCGAAGGAAGTTCATGCAGAAAACTTCGCGTCCCGGAGTTTGTACTTCAGGCGATCAAGGGCGTGCTCTCAGGAGTTGCTTCAAGCAGCTGATTGTGAGTTCGACCGGCTGAGTCTGATAGGGCAGCTCCTACCATAGTTCCTGTCATGTACGAGTGATCTTTGGCGATCAGGTACGCTCGCTTAGAACCATCAAGCTTTTGGAAATTTGATTCTCCGGAATGTCTTTTCAAAGAAATTCGCACCGAAAGGATGAGCGATTCAAGATACGGGGCAAATGCGGCTTCCTCTCAAACCAGAATACCTCACCTTGACGTTAACCCCGAACACTCATCTTGCACTTGTAACATTTCGAGTGGATTCTCCAACAATTCCACCGAGGGGTGAATAAGCCTCCTTCCTCGACATCATTCCCAGCATTCAAAGGACGGGTGACGTTTCAACGCAGTTCATATAGGTAGTACTAATAAACCAACAAAAACCGTTAAAACGAATTTTCGATGGAACGAACTAAACATGATTTCTTCGTTTGGCCAGCCCTAGAAGTCACGATGGCGACTGTAATATCTAAAATTGGTTGGGTCGTGATTATCAGACTGCCGTGAGATTGTTTATTCACATCACGAAGTGCCATCATTCATGTGCCTTCCTACAACTCCACTGTATAACTGCACTACGTCCTCTCTGTCTACGAAGGGAAACTTTTCTTCTCATCTTGGTATTCACCTCGACCTACCTAGCTTGTGGTTCTGGCTTTTGGTGTCCCGTCATAATGGTACTTTTGATGATTTTTTTCTCTCTTGAGTTCATCCCGGATGGATTTCGGATTCTTGGTAGAAGAAGTTTCTCGCTGCCTGACACGATTGCTTTGGGCTGGCGCGCCATGAGTCTCCCACGAGGTGATCCGAGAGTTTCTGATTTCGGTGTCGCTCTGATTTCAAGAAGCGTGTTGAAGTAATCGACTGTCCCGAAGCGAGTCTTGTTCAGCATGCGTTTAGCTTCCTGTACGGCTCTTTCTGTCATGGCATTCCCTCTAGGATAGAACGGGCTGCTGGTGATGAGTTGTATATCGGACTTCCGACATTCATCTTTCAAATCTCCACTGACGTACTGCCGTCCGTGTAACTCTTCGGGATGTCCAAAGCGTTGGAAAATGTGCCAAAGAGAACTGATTATTGAGGCTGCAGTTGTCAGCTGTTTGAGTTTGAAAAGTGCTCCGTCGTTGTTCGTTTCGTTGACGAACTCATTCAGCCTTCTTTTTGATATCGATATACTACCGATTGACTTGCTGGAGAGATCACTTTCTAGGTTTTCTCTTGGGTCAGCCGGATCGATTTCCGAAGATCCCCGAAATTTTGCATGAATAATCGTTTCATTCGGAATCAGGTCAACGAAACCGAGTCCGATTTTTGTCGAAATGAGCCCCGTGCAGATCCTGTCCAGAAGCGCGATTCAACTTGGGGTGAAATTTCTTAACGTGAACGGTGTTCCCAGAAGACGAACCGAATTCCGGGGAATCCTCTGAAGATCGCAAGTGTCATCCAGAGGCAGCAATGTTCCAAGTCTCACCGCCAGACATTCATCCGATGGATTTCGTCCACGATCCGTTCCTAACAGAAGGGGTGGATTCTCCAGGAGTTGACCCCGATCTGTAGGAACGCTCAGTTCAGTCCATTATGAGAACATTCGACAGTTCAGTTTCTACGAACTTTCTTAGAGAATGAATTTGGTATTGAGTGCAATGTATGGGATCGCTTGTGATTTGAGGAGGGCCATTCGGAAATAGCTAGGCCATGAGTTGGAGTTGGCTGCTGGGCTTTCCTGGATTTCATGTCTTCCATACTAGTCGCGAGATTAGTTGGACGTTTTCACGCAACACACTCCTGATTTTTTCTGTGCTTCAGTGAGCGCTCGGCTGCAGCAAGCCAGCGGCTTGCCTTCCTGCAGCAGCGCTGCGCCAACTGCGTGTTCCGATTCTTCGTGTTCTTGATTTTCTCCTGTCCAGACGAATACGTTGCTTTCTTTTATGAGCTCGCGCAACGGCTGCGTTTCTTCCGAGAGGTTTCTGATGAATTGTCCCACGAAGTTGATCGCGCTCAGGAAGCGCTGTAGCTCTTACTTTTGTTTTCAAAAGCTTTCCTTGGCGTCCAGGTGGTGACAGATTTCGCGTTCGCCAACTCTCTATGTATTTGTTCCAAACGCTTCAAGGGATGAAGTCCTCTCTCTAGGGCCTGATTGAGATTTTGATGATCAAGACAAAGTCTGATTCAACCATTGAGTTTCGGGAAATTCTGTTGGGTAACTCACTTTCTCGATTACTTTCTTCCTTAGCATCCGATCGAGCTCCCGCTTGACTTTACTCTCATGAGCTACTGGGGTTCTGCGACATGGATTCACTGAGCTGCAATAGATTTTCTTATGCGGGCGGGTTTTAACGTGGTATCTCGAACGACGAGGCCGCAAAGCGAGAATTGTCTGCAAGCCGCGGTCTCCTCCAGGCGGAGTCATTACTGAGTTTCTCGAGAAAGTTTGGGAAGCCGGATAGAAGGCATGCTAGCTTGTTCTATACGCACGTTTCACAAATGTCGGCTTGAGTTCTGAGAGCTCGCTGGTGCCCAGGTTCCAAATTAACTCGACGCCGTCATTGGCGCAGTCTCCTAACGAGAGTTTCATCGGGTCTCTGATCGATGACGCCCTGGCGGCTGTGTTCCTGGAACGTTCGTATATTTCAGCACCACATCCAGTGAGCTAACATTTGGGTAGCGCTGGTGTGCATCTATCGAGAAGTTCAGGAATGCGACCGAATAATCACTATGTTAGAAGAGGTTTCGTTGTTATTGGTTATATCAAACAGGTTCCGAGAGAGTTTTCAGTTTGGCGACACGCGATACGTCCAGAACGATCAAAGTCATCCGAACGTTCAAAAGATACAACCCATGATTGATTAACTGTGACTCGCTGAATCCCGGCCGACCACCAATCACATCATTTCAGCGAATTCGTTAACCATTCAGAAAGTGTCTATGAACAAAAGAAATCAAACTTAGTCGCGTCGTCCGCGAACAGTGGTGTCGTCAAGACAAGGCTGGCGTAGGCGAAAACATTGGTCACTATGGGAAGGGCAGTGGCGAAGTTCATATAAGCTGAATTGGCCATCCAACGTATTCCATAGGAGTTTCGGTGACCGAAGAGAGCGAAGACTTCTACATTGGACAATCCGACATTCCGCATCCTGCGCATCTGGGCTCTCTTTTTATGCATGAGTCTCCCGGTACGATTTGCCAGACTCACCAAAACCACGTGAGGTGTAACAGAATGGAACATCCACACGATCATGTTTATGACCACGTTACAATTTGAGAACGTAGCCGTTGATTCCATGATGCACAAAAAGATCGCATATGAGGCTATAAGGCTATCATACAGACCTCCCAAGAGCAAGTTTACTGATTCTATTAGGCGACAGTCTCGTTTGAATCCCTCGATGTCGATCTCGCCGGCACAATTCTCCAACTGAAAGTTCACATCCATGAGCAACAGAGTGAGGATATAGCATATCCAGACGGAAGGGGCGATGAAAACCGTGATTGTCACCATGTTCCCGAAAAACATCAAGAATGGGTAACCCAAGGTCCCCATCAAACAGGCCCACAACATTAAAGCGATGAATAGCGAGTACACGATGCCGAGTGTGATCTCGAACCTTGTCGCATTTCGGTTTGTAGATCTGAAGAAGGATTCAAGTGTATCCCAGTTTCGTAACAGCCACCGTCTGGAAATGATCGCGTTCAAAACTGCCGAATAGAAGGCGAAGGCATAACACAGTGTGCTGAAAAGTTTAGTGGACTCGACATGCAAGTCCCTGAGGGGAAATATTACTGTGATGAGCACTGCCATCGGATAGACTGCTTAGTCCAGAACTCGCCATCTAAATCCGCGCACCAAGTGGTAAACAGTAAGCACTTTCATCTCGGGAAGTCGAATTTTCCAGTTCTTCAAGTTCCAACTCAAAAGGCAACTAAGGGCGTTGTGACAAAAACTGCGTTCCTTGTCGCAGAAGGAGAGTTGACCTCGTGCCCCGGTTCGATATGAAGCATAGGACAATATTCATTCCGCGCTGTGTTTTCCGCACAAAGACAACGAGAAATCGATTTTCAGACTCGAGAAACATATCCGAAATGGATCACCCGCACGATGTTGAGTACACAGACATCCCTTTGCAGGCACTTATGTTAGTCATCTCGTCGATTTCGAACACGCTCTCTCCCGGACTCTGTCCCTGATGTTGGACTCTTCCTCTCGCAGGAGTTTTTCTTGCTCTGGAGAATGAACTTCGGTGGTTTCCAGTTTCCTCTCGTGCATCGCTTGTTGTGAGTTCAGGAGGCGAGAAACACTGTTGAAAGATCGATTCAAGTAGTTGAGGAGTGCTGTCATCAAAAAGTTAAACGACGGATGCCTGCTCAATCAGCAGATTGAAGGCAAGATGACGCATGAAATGTCGAAGTAAACGTCGATGTTGACCATCAGACGACAACACAGGCACGGCACGGTCGCGCGAAATGCGATTGGAGAAATGACGTCACCAATGATGTCCCATTCGTCACATTCACCGAGCCCAAGGTGCGAGTACCCGGGTGACGTCGAAAAACCGAAGTGCGAGTTCCACGGAAGAAAGGAAAATAGTGATTTAGAAATTCAACAGTGCAGATGACTGGCAAAAGGGGAGGTGGTATCGTCAACCAGCCCTGCGGGCAAACGCACTTCGGGACTTGGTGGACGGAGCCGAGCAGGGACGGCCGGCTACTGACGCTGAAGGTCGGGAGAAATGGATCGCTTCAGGCGAAAGCGATCAACATGATTGCTTCGAGGAGAGGCGAATTCCCAGCGTCGGGATCAGATATCTTCGTAAACGCCACTTCTCGTGATGAAACGGTGCGAATCAGAGAATCGCGCTGGACGCTCCCGGAGTACGATCGAACTGAGCCCATTTGCTGTTCTAACGCAGAGATCTCCTTCTAGAAGAACGAATGCGACGGCGCTTAGACCTCTACATTTTGTTTTTCTTCCGGGGGGTGGGCATCCGGGGTGTTGAGAGCTTCTGTTGAGAGAAAAAACTTCTGGAAAACAGTTCTCTCACGACGCACTGTCCGAAAGTACAGCGTCTACACGTTTCCATTTTGAATGCTAGTTTTCTTTCTCGCTCTAGTTTCACTTTGTAGATGCTTTCACTCCTACGTTGTTGAAATCGAAGATTAGCGACCCTTCTCATTCCTATAAAGTATGATGATACAAAAACGACCACGTTCCGTTGAAGTTGCTGGGACCCAAATATCGGAGCAGCCCACTTGGCCGCGGGACGTTTGGTCGCCGCTGCGCTTAGTTCAGGAGATTCATTTTGAATGATATTCAGCCGCGCTTTCTGGACAGTTTTGAATCAATGCGAATCGGATTTGTTCCGTGGGCTTCGACGTGCAGATGGTGNAAAACACCGAAAGGCCAACTCCGGATCTTCAGTCTGATACACCCCGATCCAGTTGGCGTCCTGGAGTGACCTCTCGTACGCCTCAATATTGGCCCTTCAGTAGTCGCGCCTGAGGATGCAGGTTCCGACCACACTCGGACCCGCCGTCGAGGTTCCGATCGTAACATACACCGGATAGTGGTCGGAGAACAGGGAATGTCTCCAAATCCCGGGTCTGACCCAGCGAAAGTTCTCGGCACCTCTGATGGCAATGTGATCGATGCAGGTGCCACTGGCCGGGCGCGTGATGCCATTGATCGCCATTCTAAAGTCTCTAGAAAGAAGAAACGAAAGGTAGCTTGTGCTCGCCGGAGCTCCGATCGTGTTGATGTTCGTATCTCCAATTAGCGCACAAGGCACTGAGCTGCTTCTGGGAAGAATACCATCCAGCAAATCCAGCAGCGTCGCCTCGTACCTGTAGTTAGACGAATAGGCTCCGATCACGTATCCCTCGAAGGACCCGTTCTTGAGAAGTACCCTGACAATTTGCACATGTCCACAGTCGCTACTCCTACTGTCCATGGAGAGTACCGTGCAGGAGGCTCGAATGTAGATACCGACCCCTCCCCCTCTTTGGCTCGTCTGCCGAGCGGCATGAAGAAACTGGAAACCCGGAATGCCGTAGCAGTCCACCTCGTAACTCTTCAGCCACGTTTCGCTGACAACCACCGCCTGCAGCGCCGCTCCGTCACCGTGAAGGAGCTCCTCTACAAGTGCAAGCTGATTCCTCTTTTTTAAGCCTCCCGTGCCCGCATTCAGATGAAGGACCGAAAACCCCGCGCCGAACCCATCAGAAGTGACATTGTCCTGCACCCTACAAGAGTCAAAGTTATTTGGGATTGACTGAGTATCACAATCGGGAATATAGTCGAAAGTATCAGTGGAATTATTCCTAACACAATTATTCGTGAATATATCTGACTTAGAAATACTGGTTCCCTGCATACAATTAGCAGGCTGACTTAAGTTGTGCGAGAACATGATAAGATAGAATAGGGTATGACATCACCATATGACGAGAGTTCCAATTCTGCTGTCAACGCTGAGTGACGATGAATCTGGAGCTTGATCTGGTCGCGGCTCGTCCACTTTTCTTACCACCGTGCTGGACACCTGCTTTCTTGAGAATCGGCGCTAGCGCGAGGAGGCCCTCAAGCAGGCTTGAGATCTCTGGTGCAATTGATTTCAATGTCTTGATGATCGTTTTCATCTTCTTTGAAGTCTTAGGGTGAGTGGAGCCACTGACGCTGGGTCTTCCGTCTTTGGGTTTGTTGCGCTTCGCCGTTTTCGGTACCACTGATTTTTTCACTGGGATACTGGTGGGGCCTGGAAGATTGACTTTCGCCTCGGTCCCATCGTCTTTGCTAATGATGATAGACTGAGCAACTGACGCATAGGACTTCCCAGGGAGGTCCTCGGCCGTGCCCTGTTTTTCTGATAGCGGGACATTCGCTGAGGTGGGCACGACTGTAGCTGGACACTTCATGACCCTTACGCTTGTGGAATCAGGATTGGCAAACTGGATTTGTTTCAGCAGTCTTGAAGTCATGATGGTTTTGCGCTTCTCAACCTCGCACGCTCTCAATGGGCATTTAGCTGAGCTTGAAACATGAGGTCCATTGCAGTTAACACAGTGTGGAGCGCTCTGACACTTTGCCACGAAGTGACCCGTTTTACCACAACGCTTACAACACGATTTGTTTCTGCATTGGCGATTTGTTTCTGCATTGGGGATCATTCAACGAGGCATTCTCAGTCAAATGGCTTGCCAGGCGACCCACGATATTCGATGGCAACTGGGGTGTCGACTCACAAGGAGATAGGGTGTCCGCTACGGGTTGAATGGACGCTTCTTCCATCTCGTGAAGAACATGAAGAAGAATTCGGCGTTGATCACCCAACTCTCTGGAAATTCATCGATGGCTTGGGGAAGGTACAGCATGGACGAGATGGATCTCACTCGCGATACGACGCGCGGATCAGTCCCCCCAAGAAAAGGTGCGAGTATTCCGAAGCTGGCAAATGAATCCTCACACCAGAGTTCGCGGTCCTTCAGGAAAACATCTTTCTGATGTCCTATCGCCGAGGTCAAATGTCCCGCGGCCGAATGGGGTGTACCGCCCAAATATACCTCGGTTATCCGCAATCGAGAAGAGGTGCAATGAGATTGGGGAGCTCCTGAAGACTTTCTAGAAGCTCTGTTCACGTTTCGAGCGAGTTTCGACCGTATCGGCTGCATGGCTTCGGATAACGCGCTAGGCTTCGTGAGTCCCATGAATGAATTCGAAGGTGTTTTCCGAATCTTACGCTCTTTATGGAAACACATTATACCACAACAATAAACACGATGAATTCTCAATTTCAGATAATAGAGCTTGTTTCATTCACGGGGCTGCAGGTCTGATCCTAAGTTCTCGCACAAGGATCATCGGAACGAAGGATGTGATGAATCGTACATAGAAGGGTCCTCCGTCGGTCAAGAAAGCTAAGTAGAGGTTAAACGATCCACAATGGACTGCACCAGTTCTGTGATAGCATCCACTGAAAAATAGAACAAAATGAGAATCACCATTGCGTCTACTTCAAGAGAGCTCCTCTTTGATGTAGAATCGTGCTTTTAGATTGTACACAGGGCGGATCATGCCTGACTTCACAATGTGACTGCGCACTCTTGACTTACAGAGGTGAGTTAAAAGCAGACCGAGATAATCGCCAAGTGGTCCTGTGGAGTCGAAGTTCGAATTGAATGCCACATATAAGCCCGCAAAAACTCGCTGGGGATTTTCGTTTCAACCGTCACGAGCGATCAAAGGACTTACCGAGAAGCGCACTAAGAAGTTCTTCTGTAAAATCATATCGACAATCAATCTCCGTCTTATCAACTTCTTAATAGTTAGAAAGTATACAGAAAGCGTCGAATGAGAATGAATTCCCGTTCAAGTCTTACTTATGGCGTCCAGCAGGTCGCATCCTTGTGCAGATGCGCCGGTCACCACAGCCACGAGAAAGATAGAAGAGAGAACGAGATTCGCCATGCTTACGTAGCGTGATGGAAATTGCCTGACATGGGACGTTGCACGCTACTTATAACTGGAAAAAGCTTCCTGATTGCGTCTCTCTCATTGGGATTGTCCAATTTCCCGCGGCCAGCACTCTAACATTTTGCTGTCCTAAATGGCCATTTAGAGTGACAAATTGGGGTCTCTTACTCGATGGATCTCTTTGAACAGTTGACATGCCGACTCAGCAACAGTTTTCCGTGTGCAGAAAGGGATTCGCTTTTGTAGCTGACATGAGACAAGGTTTTTTAGAAGATCAATGTAATAGCCGACGGTATCCTAGGGAAGGCGTCGCACAGTGATTCCAAATAGGAAAATTTGAAGTTGAAGGCACTACCGGTGGGGATGGCGGGAAACTGGAAGCTGGCCCTTCCTGGTAGTAGACGGCGGGCCAGACGACAGAGGCGAAATGAGTCTTTCAGTCATAACATCCAGTTTCGACAGATTCGGTGGCTTGACAGGCTAAACGTACCCATTACTCTTACTCAAAGGCGGAATTTTTCCTGTCCTACACACTCGGAAACAGTTGCTGCATAATTTGAAGTTATTTTTCGTATTCTCGTCGGGAAATCCTCGAATTTCCTCCTCCTCCTCCTCGAATTTCATCTTTGTCGGGGCCGCCCCTTCAGAGTTAACCTCTGCGGAAGGCTGCAGTCCGCGAGTATCCCCGCTGGACTTGAAGGCGTTTCCCGCCAAGAAATTGATAACTTTGGCGGATTTTTAGGGAACTTTGTCAGCCGTTGGGTGTATCCAGGGGTCACACACTGTCACCGTCACGAAGTCCGGAGCGACTTATTTCGTGTTTTCCGGGCGTATTTCTCGATTTTTCTTGATTGAAACGCTCGATTCTGCTATTTCTGCGGTCGTATCCGGTGGAGACAGACTGGACTGGCTTAGTCAGATCCGGGGCTGCGCGAAACCGATCCTATTTTTGATGAGATGAATCTTCCGATTCCGTCTGCTTTCCGATGTTTTTTCAAATGTTTCTCTTACGATTTTCTCCTATCTTCGACCCCCTGAGCCATTGAAACACGGCGGCTTCTGCTCGGACATTGCCGCAAATGTCCACCCCATCAGAGGATAGTGTCGTTGTCGCTGTCCGTTCAGGGCTGGAGGAAAGTAAACAACCCCGTGAACTATTCTTCCCATCCATGAGTCTGAACGGAGAACTCACTCTCAGCAATGGTGATTAATTTGGGGTGCCGCTCTCGAGTTTCCCACAACATTCTGCTTTCGTATTCCGAATCACAGATTCGGACGGAGAGTTACAAAGACACGATCCTCTGATGGGGTGGACATTTGCGGCAATGTCCGAGCAGCAGCCGCCGTGGTTCAATGGCTCAGGGGTCGAAGATAGGAGAAAATCGTAAGAGAAACATTTGAAAACGTTGGAAAGCAGACGGAATCGGAAGATTCATTTCCAGGCGTGCACTAACTATCGAGAAAAAATCATGTGGCACGTTGGGTCAACGGTGCACGCGACTTTTCCACGATTTCATGGTTAAAAAGCATTATTTCCCGAAAAATCGGTAGCGGAGAGGCTTATAAGCTCGAAATAAAATCTTGCTCTAGCTTGATTCGTACTTCGTATGTCTGTGTCATACTTCATGACTCGATCAAAGAACCGAGATATCTGATTTTGCTCACAAAACTCCAAACAATCGATCGAGAATCTGAAAAGTGGGAAGTATTGCTCTAAAAATCAAAAATAGGGTCAGTTTCGCGCAGCCACGGACCTGACTAAGCCAGTACAGTCTGTCTCCTTTAGATGCGACCGTCGGAAATTGCAGAATCGAGCGTTTCAATCGAGAAAAACCGAGAAATAGGCCCGGAAAACACGAAATAAGTCGCTCCGGACTTCGTGACTGTGACAGTGTGCGACCCCTGGATACACCCAATTGCTGACAAAGTTTCATAAAAATCCGTCAAATACAGCCGAAGTTATCAATTTTTTCCTAATTTGGACCACTGTGCGTCGCGGAGCTGGCGTGACGCGGGGTTGAGATCCTCCCCTGTCCGCCTCTCCCTCTTCAGGAGAGCGAGTGACTCTGTGGAGGATAGAGGCGCACTTTTCACCTCGACGAAAAAGGGTTTCTCCGGATGGGGGGAGTTTTGTGTCTCCCCAGAATTTCGGGCCGGCAACGCTTGGATGTTAGTGTGTAGACTTGATGAACACCTCTTGGGCGTATTTGAGCGGGATCTTCTTCGAGAAATTGGCAACTTCAAATGCTCATAACTCGGTCCCGTGAGGAGCTACAACGACGAACGACAACTTTTCGGAAAGCTCTCGAAGAGGACTAATCCATCATGTTCGTTCCAGCCGAATCCGCATCCTTAAAATACTGCGATTCAGTCATTCTCACGTCATTCATCTGCGCTAAAGTATATCGGATTCTACTTCCAAAGCAGGTGTGGGATGGGAAACTTCGTGGTTGCGTAAGCTCCCGAGGTTGAGAATGAACGTGCCGTCAGGCTGATCAAACCAATCTTCTTTCATTTGTTCACCACCACGCACGCAGACTATCCTTCTAGAATATTTTGTCTCTCATGGGCTCACAGCGACTTGTCGGGGACTTCGAACGTAGAATCCGATTGAATACGAGAGAGGGGCTGCTACGAAAGTTCCATTTGCTGCACGATGCACTAAGAATATTGGAAACCGTGAGGGCTCAACCAGTCAAATCGTTTCGCCGATTCTTAGCGTCGTAAACGAATACTTGTCTCTTGTGTAAGTTGACCCGACTCAAAAACTCAAAATATGCCGCCACACTTCGAATTGAAAAATAATAAAACTTTCTCCACTTCGAGTGCAGTTCGCACCGGAACGAGGCTTTTCCCTGACCCGAAAATTTCACAGAGTGTACTGCCAAGTGATCCAGCCTCCAAGACGCTCGAAAGGAGTCCCTCGACTCAATTCAGGACCTCGATGCGACGGAACCGCAGTTCTCAGACGGTCAACAGCCAGCCGCCGTGACCAACTTCGTTAAGTCATTGTTCAAGGAGGTTCTGGAGCTTGGCAGCGAAATCCTGCTTCATCCCGAGTTCGATGATTGATTTTCTTATCAGCTGATTGATCAGTCGGCATGAGCTCACCCGGAGGAGAAACCCCAGAGTTTTCGCCAGAAAGTTTGCAGGAATCGGGTCGCAAACTGCTTCCAAGATGGAAGTCCTACAGGTCCTCAGCGAAAAATCAGAGCACTCATAGAATATTTCACGAATCACACTGAGCTGGACCGATATTCGGGAACGGCTCATTGAATGGTATGGAACTTACGATTCAAGAGCTTGGGATTGTGAGATTTGATCTTTGCGGGACTGGGAACTGCGTAGAAGAGCGGAAGACCTCTATCTATCAAATCAGGGAAGTTTCCGCGGAGATTTTCTACAAAATCAGTCCCAGGCCCCACCAAAGAAGTCTCTAGCCCCATAGTTTGAGAACCACTATCCTAGAGTATTGCGTGCAGAATGATTTAGCGTTCCTCAAATCTATTCAAAACTCTGTGCAATACTGGGTTTCCAGACACCGTTTCGCATCCCTTGCTCTTGTTTATCCCGCCCGTGGCGCCGCATTTCTGCGGACCCGCAGGTTTCAACCTTCGGTTGAACTATCGGATTTTTTTTCTGTGATTTATCCAAAAATGCCCGATTTTCGGACAAAAATTCAAGAGGCGTACATTTGATTTTCAAAAATGAAAATCGATCTCCTTCGTCTTTATAAAAGGCATTTTTCTGAAAGAACAGGAAATTGGTCAAGTTAGAGACTTACAAACTAACCACGAATGGAGAAAAGCCACCGAATCGAGAAATTTCGAGGATGTGCATTCGGCCGGAACAAACATGATAGATTAGTCTTCTTCGAGAGCTTTCCAAAAAGTTCTCGTTCGGAGTTGCAGTCCCTCACGGGAGCGAGTTATGAGCATTTGAAGTTGCTAATTTCAAAAAGGAGTCGACCCGGGATTCTGCGGGGCACTGGGTCGTGAAGGCAGTGATATGGAAGAGGCTGATCAAGTTTTCGTCCGGATGGAAGCGAAGGGAATAGGAATGAGCTTGACAAAGTTACGGTTGCTTCTGAACAGGGGCAGACCGTGCCCGAACCCAAGCTTGTTTCTCCTTGTTCGCTCGTCTCGCCCTCTTTCGATATTTTTTTCGCATTTCTAGCTAATCGACCGAGAGAATCACTTTTTTGCGAAACTTGTTCGACATGAGGCCTCATGTGTGCTACAAAAATGCGATACTTAATTCGCCTGTACTCAGTACTCGTTGA
>JAJSRV010000171.1:0-59257 GCA_021527715.1 Neoseiulus cucumeris | reverse complement strand
TCCTCCAAGGTCCGCTCTGCGTAGTGATCGATGAAAGCCTGAAATTTATTGATTACTTGTGATGGTAAAGAACAGCAGTCTGAAATGTCTTCCCCTGGATCTGAGGCTTCAGGGAACGCACCGAAAGCCCGGGCGCGAGTATCGCGTGTTGAGCTGCAAGAGCCCGAATCTGTTCGTTGACTGGCGGCATGAGGACGAAATCAAAGTTGTCAGCGGCTGAATTCGATGCTGACCCGATTCGGGGAAACCGGTCATAAATGAGTAAGGTGGATGGGTATCTGAATAGAAAGACTGATTGATGAAGCTCGTTCAGGTGACGGATGACAAAGTGAATGAGCTCTTCGATCTCCGTCCTGTTTGAGGACACTCAATCAGGCCAGACCTCCAAGTGAGCTGGTCACTTTAAAATAGAAGAACTCCGTAGAAGAAAGTGGAATTCTTGCACTGTAGCCTCAATATTCGAACAACGAGTGAACCTAGATTTCAGCCGTTGTTCTGTGACAAGACATTCCGTGCAACTTTCGACTCGCAGAGCCGCCAGTGAATGTCTTACGCTTCGGAACTGTCGGATGAGATCACAACGAGAAGAAGAGATTTCCAGGGAGACACGACAAAAGTGATGGCCGTTCGGTCGGTAGCCTGTTGTGGAAACTAGCGAAGAAGCAGCATCCAAAGCCAGCTAACTTATCGGGCTGTCCGAAGGCGGCAGGGAGTGCCATCTTTTCCTGAGGGATTTCGACAACGCACACACGTTACACTCTCAGTTGAGTCGACGGGCAAAAAAAGGTCTTTTCTTCTACATCTACGTCGTTTCCTCCTTTTTTTCCCCTCGAAGCGATACTAGTGCTAGCTCCTATGTCAAAGCCGGGAGCTAGGCGGGGGCGGTGAACGAACGAGCGAGCGAGCGAGCTTGTCTTGGGCGTCGCCGTCCTCTTCCTCTACTTCCGTTGACTGCAGCGGCGGCGGCGGCAGCACTCCGATAGCCTCTGTGTCTTCTTCGGTGTCGTGGGCGCAGTACTGTATCAGCTGACGATTTATGCATGTCGGAAACTCTTTGAATCTTTTCCTGGTGCGGCTTTTAGCCGCAGCAGCGGAGTAGCTCGACTATGCTTCTACATATAACATGAAGTTGACCTCGGCTCTCTACTTGACTTGGGGTTTTAGGCGTAGAGGGTGTCGCCAGTCGAGGGCGCCCCTGTTGAAATATCGTTGTTTTGTCGAGAAACCCACCCACTCGCCCATCGAATTACTCTGCCAGCCAACCAGCTAGCCAGTGAATTTCCGAATGAAATAGAGAAGAAGACGGAAAGCGGACTCGAGAGGGGGAAGATTTAGAACATGGAACGCAGTGTGTGCGGCGGCTTCTGAATGCTTGCTTGTGCTCGTATGCCTCGCCGGATGTCAGTGGGCCGTCCGTTGTTTCTCAGCCGTTCGGCATTCAAGTCATTTCAACTCACTTATAATTCCATGGACACTTTACGCTGTTCATTCCCCCCTCGCCCATGATCCGTCGTCCTCGACAGCGGAGCGCTCTGCGTCCTCTATAACAATCGTACAAAATGCGTTTAAATTCAAATTTGCGCGCCACATGAGGACAACCGATGCCAACTCCACCCCTTTAACACTCGCACCACCACCATCGCCCTCCATGAGTTCGAGCGTGCGGGTTGGGGTGAAGGAGGAACGAACGGGTTAATTCGTTCGTCGGCAGTTGCACGAGGTTGACAAGCAGCCGCCCGCTCTGTTTGGAGAGCGCTTCGTTGTTGGAATTTGAATGGATAGCCGACGAGCCCAACGGGTCTGGGCGACCGGGGCTCACTCGGACCCTTTTGGGTGATTGGGCCACCCTAGAGCTTGTTCACGCGGTCGGGAAGTATGGCTAGAAGGAGAATACGTAGATGACCATCGTTCTGTCGACGATCTCAGGCATCCTATGATGCACCCGAGTGACGATATCTGATTCGTGGCATTCTCGCCGATAGAACTTAGCGTCGCGTCCTTATTCCGTTTCTCATCATTCGATGACCGCTTTTGCCCCGCTTTTAAAACTAGATGTTGGTGCCGATGCTGTTTTTATGCTTTATTCCTCGAAGAAGATGGGGTTTTCTAGTTTTGCGCAGCGATGGCGGCGGTAGCGAAAACGAATGCGACGTGTGGATTCGAGGAAACGAGATTTGGAATGATGTGGAAGGAGGAAACGAAAAAGTGTTTCTTCCATTACGGAGCCTTTCTCTTCTAGTTTGCCTTTGAGACCCGGGCTCGCTCGACAACAGCGGGCATGGCCGGATCGCTGGCAGTCGCTTGAAGGAAAGAACGAACGAAGGGCCATGGGAGAAATAGACCCGAGTTGAAAAAAAATCGTAAAACTTTCTTCCACAGCTAAAACCAAAGCATCGATTCGGCCTCTCGTTCTCGCGCCTGCTCGTTGTGTCACATCGGTGGATCGACATCTGTTCGCGGACGCGGCCTGATCTCGGCTGTTCGTCCGAGTTCTTAAAAGAATGTTCACCTTAAACCCCTACACCGGTCCAACAATGCAACTTGGAGGTTTCCCTCGAGCAATTATGTTCAGTGTTGTCGGTCGGTTACTCGCCTCCCGTCCCTACCTGGAGGCATGTTCGCTGGTTGCTCTGCACGTTTCCAGGTCTGGTCGTGTCAAATATTGGCGACGGCGGCCGTGGAGTGGTCGCCGTCGTCCTGCTCGTTGTGGTCGTTGTAGTTGCTCTGCCGCCGCCGCCATCATCGTCGTCATGCTTTTCGTTGTCAGTGGCAGGAGAGAGCACGGCATGGCAAGACAAAGCAAAAAAATTCGTGTTTGCTGTTCGGCCTGGCTGCATCCTATGTGTGTCCGTGCTCGCGCGCACACGCGTGTCTGTCTCTGTACCTTGTTGTAGTGACGTTCCTCTTCTTTTAGAGATGGGAGTTCGCGGTGTCCTCTTCGTCGTTGGAGAGCTTCCTTTCTTTGTGGCCAATAACCCGTAGCGCACTCGGATGATACATAAGACGACCGGACGGTCGCTCGGCTGGCTAGTGCCCAGCATTCCTCAGGGCGGCAGTATCGGACGCCACCGTCGATGCTGCTGCTGCCGCCGCCGCCGCTGTTTCTTTGCTACCGGGTTCCGTCGTTTCCTTCAATGTTTCTCCATCTACGGGTCAGCCGAAGGAACGCTCGCTTCTCCAGACGAAGCGTTCTCTCTCGGCGTTTTTGTTTTAAAATTGCTCGGCGACGTCTTGCCCAGCGACGAATGATTCCTGCTCTGAGGACGCTGTTGCCCACTTCTACGACAACCTACTGACCGAGCGAGCGGACGACTGGGCGACTTACCAGGCATCCAACAGAGCCGCCCATCGACCGACTCAAGGAGCTTGTCGACGGAAGAATTTATTACAATCTTCTGCTCGGTCTCCTTCAACGGGGCGCTCGTTAGTAGTTTAATATTCGGGAAGAGGTCGTCGTCGTCGCCGCCGCCGCCGCCGACTCCTCCATCTGAGCGAACGAACGGAAGACCAGTCAGCTTGCCTGGCCACCGGCCGTCCCTATCTCTGGCAGCGCTCAGGAGAACGAGGCAACTTCCATTCATCGCTGCCAGTTGCCTCCTCCATCCTCACTGCACGCCCGAGTTCAGCGGCCGCTGGACGAACGGACGACCGGTTGGCTGCGGACTCAATTAAACTCTTCGTCGCGTGTTTGGGCCTGCCTACAACTGGGCTGCCAATCTTCCGCTCGTGTTCACCCTTCAGGTCCTTTTTTTAGGCCATACTCGAGGCTTGTAGGCCCTACATGGACTCGCCTCGCCAAACGACCAAACTTGCAGAATTTCGCTCTCAGTCCTGCGCGAGATCCATGGCCTGTCTTGAGCCGCTTAGGACCAGTTGCCTGTTGTCTCGGTGTCCTGACTTCGAGGCCTCAGACTTCGGTATCTGATTCGTTTTCGTGTGAGGTTGTCAGCAGTGATTCGGGAGAATCAGGAGACACGGCAGGAATCTGAAGATCGTGGCCGTTTCGTTCGACGCAACATTCGAAAACGATTACGTGAATCACGTTGAGCTTTAGTTTGAGGTGGATAGTAAACAGAAAAAGTCAATTCTCTCTTTATTTCCTTTTGAAAAGCTACCGAATTTCGGACTTCGCTTTCCCCGTAATCGCGGACCGTTCCTTCTCGGGGAGTTTTGGAGCTCGCCAACAAAGAAACGAGCGGGCAAGAATTTCGTTTTTTCTTCCTTCCTCCTCCTTCCTTCCTTTCTTCTTCGACGAGTATATCGGTCTCACAATGGTCCGTTAAGCGGGATGCAATATCGCCGTCACGAAAAATGCGTTTTGTTAAATATTTTTCCTCCGACTAAGTGACAAGGACCGACTACTCTCGAGGGATGCCACACACAATGGGACATTAATGTGAAGCGAACAGCGAATGTCTTAATCGCGAGTCTGAAAATTCTCTTTTCGGCGACCGTTTTCTGTCTGTTTGTCTGCACTGATGCAGTCCGACAAGAGATCGTGTTGAGGATTCTTTGGCGCTGCGTGAAATTGGTTGCTTGTCTGATTGCTCTCACCACATTAAAAGATCGGAAAACTGATTCCAGATACGTTCCGGGGTTCCGAAATCTCCAAAGAATCCGCCCGCGAATCTTGAATAACTTTTACGCTTCGGGCGTCTTGGGTGGCGAGTTGACATCTTTCGCGGTGGCGTGGCACGAGGAGAAGCGCCCAGAAATCGGACTCATTTTTGTTGTTCGATAGATTCTTCTTTCTTCCTTGGTCCGTTGGTTCGTTCCCTCGTTTGTTCGTTTGACAATGTCATGTTCTCCCTGGCTGAAATTGGATCCGATCGATAGCGCCACGCCGCCGGCCCGTTTGTCCGCTCGCAGTGGGAAACAGTTTCAGAGTTCAATTTGACAAATAATACCCGGGCCATCAATCTCCTGTATTCTGCTTTCTTCTTCTAGGACTTCGGTTCTTGTCTAAACGACCTCTGGTCCGGAGTTTTCGAGCTCCGTCCAGAAACTTCAGCCACAGAGCTTGAGCTTCTGTGATTTCGTCATTAAGGCCACCTCCCCGTGGAGCCAAACGTTGTAGGTGTTCATTTTTGTTATATTTTTTTTCTCTGCTTGTTCCGCTGGGATGTTTCTCTCGCCGTCCCCGATCGGGTGATCCCCGCCGCGTTGTAATAGAAATATTCGCTGATGACTATTTTGCGTTTCAAGCGGAGACTGATTCGCCGGCGAACTAACCAAGTTCCCGAGCTGGCGGACGACTGCCTTAGTGACTGACTGACTGATGAGAGCCGGTGAGCGTTTGAAGAAAATCAAGAGTTAGCGAGCAACAGTCGAATAACTTGTACGAGGCTGGCGCTTGACACGTTTCCATGGAAGAGAAGCGGCGCAGAAGTCCTGGGGGGGAATTGTGTTCTCCATTAAGCGGTTCGGTGCGATTGAGCTACAGAACGTTCGAATCGAAAACACAGCTCACTTCGATGCTTGCTATTCTTGCTTGTATTCCGCTGATACGATCAATGCAAAGAACTCATGAGAGCATCTGATCACTTCTTTGATTGCTACGAGATGGATTGTTTTGATGAAACAGCGATGCGGTGGTCACGATCACTTCTTCGGTAGTGATCGTTCGTATCAATAGAGATCGGAAATTATTAACTGGTCCGTACGTTGCCTCGGGATGAGAGCCTCTGTGTCAAATGTGGACTCCTGAAAGAGAGCAACATCAACAGCAACAACGACAATAACTCGCTGGAGAAAAGGCAGCTGAACACGTGCTTTGTAATGGGCTGTCACGGAGATGCTAAATGCAGATAGCAAGCTAGCAACAGCGACGACAACGTTGAGACGGGACCCCCATCGAAAACTAACTCGCCGGCGGGCTGGGCTGGCCGAGCGAGCGAGCAAGCAAGAAAGTTAAGAAGCCAGCCGCAGGCATGCCTGGGCGGTCGTGCTGTATTGCTGTTGCTGCCGCTGTTGAATAAATTTCACATTAAATCCGCATGAATGCTCGCCTGAGGAACAAGACGACGTCGACAACGCGGCCGCCACAACAACCGCAACGAGCGACGTCGACTACGTGAGCAGAGGATAAACAAAGAAGGTTTTTTTTTTCTATTACGAGTACGCCCTCTCCTCATTGCGGCTGTTCAGCATCTGTACACCGCGTGTCACGGTTGCGATGAGCGCTCATACGATCCGTCATCATCTGGAAATAATCCCCTCGACTCACATCAGCCAATGTTGGGAATCTCTCAAAGCGATTCCGTGCGTTACCATCCGGCTGTTTATCTCTGGTCAGCTTCTTGATTGTTGTCTAGTTTTTTTTTTCTCTCTTCTCCCAGAAAGCGCGAATAATAATAACAATAATGATAACGTGATCTGGGAATGACCGAACACCACTTCGTTTAACAGAAGACCTGTCAAGATCTGTCAAGACAGAACCCGTCTGTCACGGAGACCGTCCGTATCTATTGAATAGCGTACCTGCCCACACGGCCTGCTCACATACATGAATGTACATCCCATTGAATAGAGTACGTAGTTCACTTTCGCAGAAAACGAGCACTTCATCCGGATCGTGAGCCTCATCGTAATGAGAAATGAGCGAACTAGCAGCTACGCCGCGCCGTTTTTCGTGTACGACTGCGTATAGGTACAGCTAGTCGACGCGGTTTCCTCCTCCAACTCGCTGATGTTTTATAATGACGGCAACGACGACGACAATCGTAATCAAGGCTCGAAAAGGATTTGTTGGTCTGCCCCGACCGATTGACATGGGCGCTCATTCAGAATACCAAATCTCCGGCGGGGAAGCGGCAAAACAGACGAGTACGAGCTCGTGTACACAAGCTAACGAGTTTGAATCTTTTTATCGGAGGCTTTAGACCGCCATTCATGTCGGTTCGGAGCTGCGGCACTTGCCACTCTATCATTGACATGAGTGGTTTCAATGTGGTTTCAATGCCGTTGAGCCGAAGAAGAAATTGAACAAGCATGAAAGCAGTCGGCAAGTGAGCGAGAGACATGCTCTGACAGGCGCGCAGGCAGGTCCATAGCACGCAAATAATGGCACGGAAAAAAACTGAACTGAATAGGCTGAGGGCGTTACTGATTCTCTCCTCCCAGAACAGAGCAGCGGCAGCGGTGGTGGTGGCCCTTGTGGCATCAACACCAACAAACGTTGGCGAACATATAGTAATGACCCGCCTTCACGACCTTGACGCGGATAAGCGTGGAGACAGAGAGCCACTCAGCGAACGGTCAAGCGAGCGCGCGCGAGAGAGAGAGAACGAGAAAACTACGCGAGTTAGTCCAAATCGTGATTAATGTTGAATACATGAATTTCATCAAGCTGCAAATGCGGTTATCCGCCCGCCCGCCCGCCGGCCGGCCCGCCGGCTTGATGCTTGTTGTTCTTGTCGACGTTCCGTCTCCCCGACGGCGGCGTTAACCAACCTCGCCCACTCATCCGCTCACGAGAACGAAATACGAAGTCCTCACGAAACCTTTATCAATGGATGAACGGAAAGACGAACGACGTTTGTTCGTTATCTTCTGATCTCCAGCTTATCTCACGACTCGTGGGTGCATGCCTTATCTGTCGGTCGGCCACACGTCAGCGGTCAGGTGCGAACGCTGCTACCGGACTTCAGGATTACGCTCGTTCGGCTTCCACCGTCCGAAAAGCAACTACGTGTTCGAGCTCTTCCGTCAACATCATGACGAGAGCTTGAGTTCAAACTGTTGCTCGAACTCGAATGAGATTCTGACGCCTCTCGTCAGAACCGTTCTTTCAAAATGATGAAACTTCGGACAAATGATCTCCACGATGTTGCTGGACCGCTGTGTCTAAGTCAAGTTCAAAGTTTCGCTGGATAGAATCTCAGAAATGATTCATGGAGCTTTGGTCGACTGAATTGATCTTTCCGCTCGAGGGATTGATGTTCTTCGCGAGCTCATTCGGAAACGGAACTCCACTTGCAACAAAGTATCTTCAAGTTTCATAGTTGACAAGTGAAACGCCGCCGCCGTCGTTCCTCGTCGACAGAATACACGTCATTATGAATGAATCGCTAATGCTCGACGTCGGAATATGTTTGAGCCATGGAAATGTTTCATTCACCGAACTGTTTCTGGTCTTCATCGAATCGGAACTCGAGAAGCAACATGGCTCGCTGCGACGAGGCTTCTCGTCGGTCGATTTGTTGTCGCGCTGAACAGCTGTCGCGGCGGGAGCGTCTCTGGTCGTTCGTATAAAACTGACTGATAACAGCGATCCGCCGCCACCTTTCACCGCGCACGATTATTCGCATCATGCAGTCCTTGCGGTGTCCTAGGCGTTGCCCACTAAAACGGTGTTCGCTTTCCATGTTGTGTAGCCGACCCGGTTCGGCGTAGTTCGGTCGACTAACTTCCCGCTCCGCTGAGGCCCAAGGACCGATGTCCGCTTCCACACTCATTTACGCTGCCCTCTCTATCATTGCCGATGTCAGTGGAATCGAGACTCGAGGGAGATTTTCAGTAAAACGTTTCGAGCGAAAACTCGACTCATCGACGGACGGACGGACGGACGGACGGATAAACAGGCAGAAGAACGCGACGTGTTGCGCGCTTTCTCGAAGCGGCGGCGGCGGCGGCAGCCACATTTTAGATTTATAAGTGGAGAAACACTTCGCGTGGGACCATGCTCGCATTTAATAGCTATTCGTAATAGTATCATCTTCCACGTATCCGCGATACCCGAAACACGTGGGCGAGATGTTCTCCAACGATCCGGCAACAAAATCTGTTCTTGCAGGGAACCTTCGTCAAAAACTTCGCCAAACCGAAAGCATCGACGGCGGAACTGTGTCGTCATCTCAGTTTCACCTTGGAACCTCTTCAGCCCGGAGCGTATCTCGAAATGGGCCGCCGTTGATTGCACGGATTCGCTTGTCCTTGGAGAAGCGCTCAGCGATTTGTTTACGGAACTCTTTCGCGTGTTCTCAATCGAAAAACGTGGACTTCTTGTCGCTGTCAAGCTGTTTGGATGAATGAATACGTTAAGTGCATTCGGACGAAGAGTACGTTCGTTCGTTTGTTTGGTGCTTGCTTGGTTTGTCTGATTGCTCGCTCGTTCTCTCAATCGAAGACTAGTAAGTGGGCATTCAAGTCAAGGGGCGAGCCCGGGCCCCACAGTCAAACAGACGGACGTGGGGGTGTGAGACCGACCGACCGACCGACCGACTCGCCGGTACGAGAGCGCCCAAAAGAGAAGGCTTTTGTTTCCGGAACGAGCAAGCGAACGAAATTCATTCAATTAGTGAAAATAGATGTTACTTACTCTTGAGCCTTTTCGCTGGCTGGCTGACTCGTTTGCGTGGTCGATGGCTCTGTGGATCTCGTTTGAGCTCATAGACTCTCTATCTCGACCGGCCACTTGCTCGGCCGCGGGTGATCAATGGAAAAAAAACGTGGCTTGCAAGTTTCATTTGAGAATAAATTACTCTCCGGGACCGTTTCTGCAAGTTTTGTCTGTTCGTTCCTCCGTCCGTGCGTCCGTCCATCAAACTGGATGAGGCCAACATGCTCCACTAGACCCAAAGATTCGTTGCAGCATCAGCAACAACACGTTTGATAATAATTCATTAGCTCGTCTATCAATTTATTCAGCTTCCATCTGTCTGTGTGGAGTATCAGCTTCCCCGTCCGTCAATCGACTCATTCCGTCTCCTTGCGGCCGTTTGAGAGTTTCTCGGTTGCTGGAAATTATTGTGAACCAAAGTTTGTTCTGTAAGCGAGTTATTCTCCCGTGCTCAATCAATTGTCCGATTGATCACAACAACAAAACAACAACAGCTAGAACAACAATCGAGTTCCAATCTCCGTCGAGTTAGAGGAGTCGCCGGACAGGCGGTTGAGCAATCTTTCGACAGGTACGTTTACGTCGGATGTTTGTCGTATCGGCTGCATCAGCAGGTGATCAACTCGTGGACGAAAACACTCACAATCGAGGAAATGGACAATCAACTTGTTTTAATGACCGAAACATTCATTAGGGATGGCCGAGAGAAGTTGAAGCAACAATCGTTTCGACGTTCGATCGCGATCACTTAGCTGCCCATCAGACAAAGTTCGTCCGCGGGGATTGGATTGCGTCCCCTGGACATCTCGTTGTCCTCCCGCCGCCGCCGCCGAGACTTCCCAAGTACGAGAATTTCCGAATCGTACGCAGACGATATCAGGTCGCTGGAGGATCTCAGAACTCGCCGGGTCGTCGTCAATACCCATGAAGCTTACGGAATAAGCCATGGACTCGATAAACGTAATCCCATGCGACGTTTTCTTTGTTGTCATTATTGCTGCCGCTGCTGCTGCTAATTGATCTCGTTCAGATTGTAATCAACCGGTGGATGCGAATTAATGTTGCAGAACATCAAACAGAAGTTCGAATAAAGGTAGCTAAGTGCATTTCCGTCTAACTCCGACCGCCTCCGTTCGGGCTTGGTGTCCGTGCGAGGCTTCGTAATCGATGTGCGCTCCCAGATTGAGCCTTGACTGTTCACTCGCTCGCTCGATCTGTCCGGTGCGCTTCTTTGCTTACTCGGCCGGCTATCGAGAATGAGTTGCTTCATCTAGGTGTGCTTTCTTGCTCGGTTGCATACAGGCTTACCATGGATAGACCTTGTCGTGGATTACTCACGGCAATAGCACAACGGCTCAGATACCAAAGAAACCTGCGAAGCCTGAAGAGAATTCCACGTCGAAGACCGCCGCCACCCCAAGGCGAAGGCTTGGCTGGAGGAGAACATGACTTAGATGCTCCCGAAGCGTCCAGAGAGGATTTGTACGTTGGTTGCTTGGTTGGCTGGTTGGTTGACTGGCTCACTCGCTCGCTCGCTGGTAAGGGAAGAGGTCGAGGTTATCTAGAGACAGCGAGCGAGCGAGCGAGCGAGCGAACCAACGAAGGGGTGGCCAGGCAGCGACGGCTGCGGATAGTTTGGCAGCCCAGGCGAGCCTTGTGCACTGTGAGAGATACGCCTGCCTTTAAGGGACCAACGCCGTCGCCGCCACCACCGTTGCCGTCGCCGCTGCTGCCAACCATCCTGAGGGCTAATGATCGTTTTACAGCGATAATATGCCCGCTCGCTCGCCTGCTTGTCTGCCTGCCTGCCTGCCTGCCCGCCTGCCCACCCTCCCGCCAACCAGCCCGCGTGTCTGCCCGCCTGTGTTGGACGTAGGTGGCTTGGAACCAACGAGATGGTGGTGTCGGTAGTTGTAGCGACAGCGGCAACTCTGCCCATCGAGGTAGGTGTTGCTCGGAGGCGTTCAGATACACCCTTGACGTTGTCTTTGGCGTCGTTATCGCTGTCGAGGCGGTTTCGAGTACACGACCAAATATACGAACTCTGGACATGCAGCAGGGGCGATATAGCGAAGCGGCTCGATTTTGAGCGAGGAGATTTCCGCCCGATCGGCCAACTCGGCTGACAGGCAAGGTGCTCTCGAAGAACCAAGGGAAGAAAGTGCGAAAGAAAGCAATCAACATCGCAGATAGATTCGCGCCGGTAAAGGTGAAGGAAAAATCGCTGCTCGTCGTCTTCTATATGTGACGTGTTACTGGCATTTAACGAGATTGATCGCCAGGATCACTCAACGGTTATCCGAACTGAGCCTTGACAAACCATGTCTCTCCTCCGCACAACCATCCATCCATCCATTCATCTGACTGACTGATTGACTACTATCTCTCTTGCTTTCCGACGTCGACGTCGTCGTCGTCTTGCCTTGACTTGACTCCAGAGTTCCGAGAGCAAGGAACGAATGAATGGTCGGACACAGGAACGGTCAGGGTGCTCGGCACCCAACAGGCGACCAACCGAATATCTGACTGAGACTCACTCGGTTTACAGAGTTTAGAATCCGGAACAGTTCCGCGTCGTCGAGGCTCCCGCCACCGTTGTTGTTTCGAGGGAGATTTTCTCGTCTTAAAACTGGCCAAAAATATTCTTAACCAGCCGAGTTTGGAAGGAACGACATCGAGCGGTGTCAGAAAGATCAAGGGGGTTTGGTGCTAGTTCTTTATCCGCTCACCGGTTGGGTTGAGGGATCGGTGACACTACTGACTGAGCCAAAGGTGCCGCCGACAACCTGGAACATGAATGATTCTTCACGGTCATGTTGGCAACAGGCCTTTCTGAAGCTCTATCTTCGTGAGAGGGAGGCAATAGAAGCGAACAAAGTCAACGGCGACGAATGAGTAATGGGATCGGATCTAGCCGGAGAATCGGAATTCAGTCAGAGTTTTCTGTTCGGAAAAACTCCACCAATTTTGTTTCGATCCTGGGCGTTAGGATCGCTGTCGAAACAGGGTGATGTGGAAGGGCGAGCAACATGAAGTGGAGTGACATGTCCATATGGTTGTTCACAGCCAGCACAAAATGGCCCTGGGCCCGTGGCATTACGCGCAAGCAAGAAAGCAACACACACTCGGACAGGCAGGCAGGCAGGCATGCACTCGGGGCGTTTGGGGGATTGGGGATCGGGGCTTCTGAGGGAATGAGAAGAGCACGTTCGCTGGAGGGCCTTGTTGATGAATCCTACCATCTTCCTCACACTTTGCCTAGGGCAGGTAGCTGTGGGTGACGTTCCATTCAAATTACAGCAGTGCCTGTAGTCGCCGCCCAGGAGTCTCGCTCTTCCACCCCGCCGAGTTCTCCCCACAGCTGCGAGCGCTGCTACAACGAGTTCCAACACCATCGACAACAACAACAACAGCCCAACTCCGGCAATCTGGTTGACTAGCGCTCGCATCTACCGGGCCGTTCGGGATGTTCTTCGATTTTTTCTTTTTCAACCGAGAGGGGATCGTTTTTCTTTCGCGAAGTTTCGACTGTTTCCATGAGTGTCTGGTCCAACTGATTCCAAACTGGATGGAAACGAATCGAACTCACCGGGTTTGAAGACTGTGAACAAACTGCCGTCTGACCTTCTGTCTGATTGGTGCTCAGAACTCACTCAGAGTTGCCCCTGTCCCGTCCCGCGACCGAGCGGTTGAGAGAATGAAGTGCCAGTCGACGCACTGCGCACTCAGTTATTCTCAGCCTTATATATTAAGTGTTGAATTATTCGATAGCCTCCTCAAGATACAACCGGTAGTCGTTGTCATCGTCGTCCAAGAATGCCGACAGGAAGGAGGAAAGAGGCTCAGAAACGCCGCTCATCAATTACGAGAAGGAGACGACCAGGGCAGCAGTAGGGAAGCTAAAAAATTCATTAGGACTTCCACCGAATGTTAGCCCTCATTCTCTCCAAGTATCCATCTGAGTGAGGACGTTCTCGACATTCGCGGATCCTCTCCCAGGCACCGAGGAAACTCGGAGTTCTTTCTCGGCGCACGTTCTGAGCTTCCTGTGGCGTCCGCGCGTGCGTGCGTGCGTGCGAGTGAGCGTTCTTGCTGTTTTTTTTTCTTTCGTTTCTCTATTGGCGCGAGTGACGGTGCCGCACCGCCACCTCCGCCAACCTCGCTGCAAGGAACGTCCTCTGGGAGAACAGGCGGCAAGAAAAGCAGAAGAATGGAAGAGGATTGGCCCGTTAGAAAACTACAGAGGGAACAACTCAATTGATGCAGTGCACGGGGACTTGCTCACAGTTGTTCCAGCTGCCACATCGGCGAAAGAAGACAGTAACAACGCACCGACAGCCAGTCAACAACGGCGACTTGTGCGTCGGTAGAAACACGAACGAAAACTATCTCCGAGAGACCATGACGAGTTATCGAATGTGAGAAAACGTCCCGCTGTCCCGTCCTCACCGTCACGACGCACAGCGAAAAGCGGGAAAACAAACACGAAATGGTTCGGGATTATTTTCCGCAATAACCGTGGATTGAACGAGGGAAAGGAACCGGAGGAATAGAGAGAAATCTCCCTCAACCCGATTCATGTGTGCACGCGCGTAAGCTACTTTGTTTGGCGACACGTTCGCTCGAGCTCTCAGTGGAAGCGGGAAGTTTTTCTTCTTTTCCACAAAGGTAAGGACATGACAGAGAGAAGAGAAAAGAAACAAAGAAAACCCAGAGGATGTTGAAGATTTGTTCAATGGTGGAAGAAGGAGCTTAGGAAAACTTATTGGAATCCACCGCAAAGCCGCTTTCTCCATCCTTTTTTTGCGGTCAATAAGCTTGTCGAATCCTCCTCCTCCTCCTCCTCCTCGTTCTCCTGCCACTGCCGGTGGAGAATCACACGGTGAGGGCCCAGAGAGCCAGGAGTAAGACCGAGCAAGGAGAAGAAGGGCCTCGACACAAGAGGCCTAGACACTGAGTGCCTAGGGCTCGGTAATACCGCCAGGTAACGCTGAGTGAGAATGGGTGTTGAAGAGCAGCAGCAGCAGCTTGGAGTACGAAGCGAGCTCGCTGAGTTTGCAGGTAATAGGATTGTAGCCTAATTAGGCTGACTGCTTCTCCCCCAATCAATAGTGCGGACTGGGCGACTTCCCTGGAAAGACGGTGGAGCAGAATAAAAAGTTGCTCTGACCTCGCTACGGATTTTCAAAGTTCTGTGCGAGCCTCACTTTGCGCGAGTTATTGAGTGCGCAGTGCGCGGAATCGCTTCAAGTGCTTTCAATTGCGGTCCAAGGAGTACATCGTGGAGCGTTTTTTTTACGAAAAATCCTCATGACGGAGTTTCGCGCAGAACGGTTCGTGTATAACGAGAGTTTTTCCTTCTTCGCCTCGTGCTCTCTCTCTGTGTCGTTACCGGACTTGACTCGAGCTGACTATGCAAAGGTCAACACAATTGATGTTGACCGTCCGGAATCTAGTTAAGCAGTCTCTGTTCAAGATTCCTCGTTTCATTTTCCACGGTGCAGAGTTGCCGGATGACCGCGGCGAATGGAGGACTGTTTCGTTGTCGACGAATGAAATTCGGGATCGGATGAAGGGTGTTCAGCCCGCCCGACACGAACCACAAATATTCCTCTCGTTCTCCTAAATTCCTCTCCTCTCCAACCTGTCCTCGCGTGTGAGAGAAACGACAGAAAGATTTGACGGTCACAAAGAACGCGAGCAAGCGAGGGAGAAGCTTCGAACGTTATATGGATTCTCGAATGTCGGTCCGTTCCGGCGAAAAGTCAGAGGGCAGACAAGAAGAAGCAGAGATAGAAAAATGAAGAAATGAAATAATCGATTCTGTCTTTCTTGACTGAGCAAGCAAGCAAGCGAGCCGCGCCAGTGATCGCAGAACGCGGGAAGGACTTCTGCGGGGAATCAGCTCGAAGATGGCATGGGGCAGGGACAAAAGTAGGGAACTCGGAAGGATATCTGAGAGACGAAGAAAGAGAAAAAGACGAAAGAGAGGAAGAGTGTGAGAGAGAAGGATGTTCAAGAAAGGAGAAGATTTCGGACAGGGGCGAGGAGAAATCGGTCCAAGGTCCGGGGTTTGAGTTTGATGACAAATCGAGAAATGGCAGAGGTTCGTTTTTCCTCCTCTCTTGATGGACGGACGGACGAACGAACGAAGGAAAGGAAGAAAGAAAGCGCGAAGGAATGAACGAGCGGGCGGATTCACACGTACAGCATCGATTTTCGTTGACGCCACTCAGACTTGTATCTATGAATGTTTGTCCGTTCTTAAATACGGACTGGGGCCTTGGTGTGGCCAAGAGTACGAATTCCCGGAGACGTTTTCCCGGGAGCGTCGTTTCCTTTCGTTTCGTTTTGCCGTTTCGAAAGCATCTCTCTAAAGCTTCGAGTCCAATTTCGGGGAGCCATGGCTAGTGAACGGTATAATTATAGATTGTGTTCAAGTTGGCCGCTCTGTGTCTGTCTATTTCCACGGATGCTGCCATCGTCGTCAGTAGAGGTTGTTCTGTCGATACCGGGCGCGCTGCGGGGGCAGCAGCTCACTTTCCGTTCCTGAGGTTTGCCGAGGGAAGAACCGAAGAGCTCTTTTCTGACTTCAGTAGCGTTGCAATCCGCTGCGGCTGCTGATTCTGATATGTTGCCCGCAGAGCGCCTTTGGCCTGTGGCGCTTCTTTGGATGCCACTGCCGCTCCCTCGTCGCCGTCTTCTTCTCCTTCGGCAAACGAGGAGGAGGAAAGAAAGGAGCGAGGCAGACAAGCGGGCAGGCTCTTAGGGAGGGAGGCAAAACGAGATTGGTGCGACTAGACGAAACGGAGAACAGCGGGGAAGGAGTTCGATGGTGGGCAGAGTAAGGAATCGGAAGGGGCAACCAAATACTCTGGAGGAGGGTTTGCAAGAGACCGTTGCTTGATGAGACGGAAGCCAATTGCCACATACATCAACTTAGTTCGCGATGCTCTTGTTTGCACTGCTGTTACCATAGAGGAGAATCGGTGGTGGTAACGGCAGTGGAAGAGGGATTTTCTTCAAGAACACCGCGGGACCGACTAGGACGGGCTAGGAATCCAGTCGAAGGTCTCCGGGAAAGGAACCCAGATCCAAAGGCGTATTTCGAGTTGTCGGTTTGCCTCAAGTCCGTTCGACAGTTGCGCACTGGAATCGTGTAAATTGAGAGAAATGTGCAACAACTATGCTCTGCGGTGGGGTCAACATGGCAAAAACAGATTCAAGACGAAGGCGATACAGGCGGACAGGAATCAAGTGAGTTATCGATAAACGGCCTAATTGGCCGAAATGTAGAGCTGTAATGGTAGTGGTGGAAAACACGGGAGACGACAAAGAGGGGCAAAAGAGGTAAAGTGATGATAATGGAAATTTGCCTAAAACCACATAGAGGAGGAGGCTGAAGGGGGAAGAGAGGAACAGAAGGGGGTTTAAGGGCTGGAGAAAAACAAGGCAGAAAAAACAGGGGTGGAGATTCAGATGAGCCTAATGTGATTAGCCAAGCCACCCCTCTGTGCCAGTTTACCACCCTTAGAGTTTCATTTATATACATATAGTGTGCCCGGCCGCTGCCATTTGCTGCTTCCTTGATGGATTGTCCATCCGGTCAGCTTGCCGGCTTGCTTACAACACGACTCGTGTTGTCGACGATGCCGTTCATCCGCTCGGTGTCAAGTTCCCGCGCTGCTTGGAATCTACGAGAGATGTTTCTTCCACGATTTTGGGCGAGGAACAACGATAAAGTTCGATGAATTCGGAGGAAAGGGATGCTAAACTCTGTCCCCTTGTTTGTCAGAAATATGTCGGCCAAGATTCGGTTTCATGCCAACCAATCTCGCTTCTCGATCGAACAGAGTTCATCCTCCGCACGTTTTCTTCTGCTGCCGCTGACGACAAAAGACCGCACGCATAGCAGTAGTCCCGGGCCGAATCGATTCTTGTCGTGCGTGGTCGCGAGGTCGACCAGACGGCTGTTTTTCCTGCTCGGGTTTCTTGTTGTACATTCGTCGGACTGCCTCTAGTAATCCGTGGTCGAATGCTGCCTGGCTTGCCTGCCCAACTGCCGGGAGGGATGCCGACCGGCTAGCGGACGTTCGTTGTTTGGCTATTTTGACGACAACCTAAATAAAGCCTATTTGTGTTAGGGATTGGCAAAAGTCGACCCTTGGCTAACGCCAAACGGCTGACACCACGCAGATGTCGCCAATCAGCTGATGCCAATCGGCCAAGAGGCTGTTTGGTCTCTTCTAAACGCCCTGACGTGGAGAGCGACGTGTTTGTTCAGTTTGTCTCCTGCGTCCTCCCTCAATTTTCACTCGTCCGCACGACCCACTCCTGTGCGTTCAGCCGTTTCGTCTTCTCGCTTCACTCCAGGCTCCTTGTTCCTCGCTCTCCTCCTCCTTCTTCATCTCCTTCGCTCACAGAGACAGTCAGTCAGCAGGGCCGGACTATTGGTCGGTCGAAAGCTGTCCTTTGCCTGACGGACGAGAAGGCTGCCCCAGGACTATGGGCGTTAGAACTCGCCACCATACGTTGCTCACCGTAGCGTATAGGTCCCCCTTCCGACGTCCTTTCAGAGTCATCTCAAGCGGACATCGTCAATAGCAACAACCAAGCGAGCGAGCGAGCGAGCGAGCGAGGGATCTTGCTTCCAAAACGACAAAAGCTCACAAACCTTTGGCTTTTGTGTTTGGTGTCCCATTTGGAGTTGAGGATGGGAGGACGAAGCGGTTTCGGAAGGCACCGAGGAACGAGAGCTCCGCAGACAAAGCTCACAGAGGCAAAAACGTTGCATGCAAACGCTGCGAATAGAGCGCTCTGTCGTCTGTTGGAGCTTCTCTCCTCGTCGTTTCGGAGCTCTATGTTATTTGTCTAATGCAATGATCTTCTTCTGCCTCGCCGCCGCCATGTCGTGGCATTGACGGATAGCGACGCGACCGTGATCGTACGAGGCCGTACCTACACAGCTTTGGTCCTCCTGTGTCGGGGACGAGACGGCATCACCTCCTAGAAACGCAATTTCTTGCTTGCACTTGTTTCATTGCTCGCACGGCCATTGCCGACTGAGAGAGAGAAAAGATCAGTCGATATCAGCAACCAGCGAGATCGGGTTCGGTGGTTGAAAGATGGAGAGTCCGAAGAGAGTGGGAGTTATGGACTGGGGGACCTGAGCCTTTCCTGTAGCGTTTCCGGCTCTCCCTTTTATTGGACAGCCGCCTGATCGGAATCCTCAACACATTCTTCGAACGTCTCACGTCTCTCGTAAGAACGAACCGAGACAGCGAGAAAGAAAAAAAAAGACGGGAGACCATACGAACCTACTGATTCGAAATTCTTTGCGATGCTTCCTCCGCACCGAGCGCATTCGCGGCTCTCAGCTTCTAACTATGTGTGCACCGGTGGATAGATACTAACAACAAGTGAACCGTATCGGAGAGTGGATTCATGAACGAAGGCTAAATTTCTTGGTGACAAGAAGAAGAGCTTTGCCTCATTTCGAGGGACGATTCCTTCAAGCTTTTTTTTCCGCGCTCAGCTTCAGATTCTGGTTTTTCGTAGCGCCCTGGCGGAAGGGTGATTGACAGCCTGATTCTATTAACGGGGCGCCGTGGTTATGCAAAAGGATTCCGGAAGACGTGAAACCTGGCGATAGACACGAGCTTTCCACATCAAGCAACACTGCTGGGAACGCGTATTGGTGTCAATCAGGTCGCCGAGGTGCTTCTCCTCCATCCTCCGATGTCGAAGTCAATACTCTGGAGCCTGTTCCACGAACATTCAGAGAAAAAACGAGCGGTTGTGTGCCTCGTGCAACAACGACGTGATGAGCAACTAGAAGAAGCGGCGGCGGCGGCGATTGATAAAAATCCTCCCTGGATTGGCAATAGACGTCAAGTAAATCTCCTGCCATGAACGCTGAATTGACTGACTAAGTCAAGCCAATCTGTTGCCACCTCACGCGGAGGCCTCGCATCGAGATCTAACGCTTTAAGGCCGCCCTCATCGCGTTTACGTAATAGGTTGTCGGCGACGCCGACATCGCAGGAAGCAGGAAACTCGGTTCCACAGGTGGTGCGTCGGAAGCATTGAATAAGCTTCTTCTGGCTGACTGAACATCGGAACTTGTCATCATCTAATTGGAAGCTGCCAGCGAGCGAAAAGTTCAAGTGGCGCTGTTCTGCTGCCGCCCCCTCGAAGAACACGGATGCAGCGGTTCTCGACGCCGGTATTGCCGGAAGTCCGCGAAGCGAACCCGATACTCTCGAAACCTTGCAAGCCGAGTCTTTCGACTCCGATAGACGCCTGTTTCGATGTCGTTTCACACCGAGGTGCTGGAACTCAGTGCTCATTTAGTATGGAACGATTCCCGAGGAAAAAGTGGGAGCTTCGATATAAATGAGAATCGAAATCAGTGGAGGAGCCAACCTCCCAAATGGGGTAATGGACGTCCGAGAGAGAGACGAGAAGTGAAAGAAAGAAAGACACACTCGCCCTTCGTCTGCCTAACAACTCGCCTGGCGGTCCCGCACCGCCAACCCACGGGCAGATATACCGACAGGCAAGCGGACAAACCGACAGAGGGAGTCTGCAAAAAGAGAGGGGTAAAAAGAGTAAATTTGTTAGGGTACGCTAATTCGAGAGACGACAGGAAGGCTTTGGAATAGAGCACTTCGAAATTTATTCTCGTTGAAAAATTGTCAAGAGAACGAAAAGGACCGTCTTAACTTATAACACATTCGGCTGATTCGCCTCCCCCCCGGTCCTTTTCGTTTGGCGAGTCCCCTCTTCGTTCATGGTCGCTTTCGTCCTCTTACTTTTTGCCCCTTGGAGCTTCCTCCTGTCGGGAATAGCGAAGTCGCTCTGATTTGTTGGCTATCCGACTCTTTTTGGGAGCTCCTAGTCGCAGTTTATAACTCGGCGAGAAGAGAAGAAACGGAATGGAGCCGTTGTCGAACGCAGAAAACAACATCTCTGACTTCCCTCTGGCGTCTCCGTTGCGAATGTCACGTCGCTTTGTCTGATCGAGTTTCTCGTCGTGTCCCTGACTCGATGCTCCGAACGCCATGTCCCCAATGCAGGATTCTTTCTGTTGTTGTCCTGTTGGGATTTCACAACAGATGATGGAGAAAAGGATCGAAAGGATTCCACTAGATATCCGAAACCACTCTAAACTACTACTGCTCAACTTTACTAAATTGGATCAAGTGCCGCCGAACCTGAGACCTCTGTAAGTCCGCCCCTTCTCAACGCAGCGTCCTGCAACCACCACTTTTCTTGCTCCTGATCTTTTTCGCATCCTTCTCCGTTGTGTTCCCGCAGCAACTAGCGAAAGCTACAAGATGCTGTTGATCAGTGAGTCGATATCGGGAGCGTGCTCGCTTGCTAGCTGACGAGAGTGGTGCCATCAAAAAGTAGTTCCTCCTCGCTGGCCCGCACCCTGCGCCTAGTCGGTCGGTCGGTCGGTCGCTGAGGCGTGGTATTCTTCCCGTCATGATTACACACTTGACCTAAGTTTGTACAAATGCCGTTGCACCTACCGCTCCACCTAACCGGTCTCTCGAAAGTTTTCTTCTCGTCAATTTCTCATTCCTCTCGCAGTCTTTGTACCTCCACCCCGTAGGGCGAGTGGGTTCCTGTACACCGAAATATTCCGAGAAAAAACGAGGCAGAAACACGAAGACCAACTCGCCTTCCTCGAAAGCGAGAGAGAGAGAGAGACGAGGCTTTACCGACGGAGGAATTCTAAATCAGGGAACACATCATCATTAAACTCCGGGAAACTCGGAGATGAGATTAAATCGATCGTTTTGCGGTCCCCGGGGGAGCTGCATTCCACAAAATCATGCGGGGAAAGGGAAATACGCCAAAGATATGTACAACGAATTCGAAGAAAACAAAGTAATGGGAGGTAGAAGGGTGAATCTAATTGTTGGAAGTTGGAATCCATACTCGATTTTCGTTTTCTCGTCCAAAATATGTGAATACGAATCTTCCTTCTCTCTATTTTCTGCCTGCCCGGGGCCCTCACTCGGCGCGATGGTCAGCCAAGAGTCTTTTCTCTGGTTCCGAGACCGTCTGTCCTTCCGTCCGCTTCTTTTGTATCTTGAATGTATCCAGTCAGTCGACTTTTGTCTCTAGAATACTTCGCCTCGAGCAAATGGAGCCGAGAGAGATAGAAAATGGAGAAAAGAACAGCAGCGGAAATTCGAACTGAGAGCGACTGTGAGTCATCCGGCCGGCCGCACCACCAACCAGCTCGTGCCCATCGTCTAGGTATGCGTTGACTCCTCATTCGAGCCGTGCAGCCGCATATTCTGTTCTGGGGAGTAGTTCGGGAAGTTTGGTTCTACTGCGAACTTGGTCGAGATTCTCGATTATTTTCCTCGGATCCGCTCTTTGATTTCATCAGATAGACGATGCTTCGGCCTCTCATCCGAGATCGCGGAGGAAAGCCGCCCAGGGCTTCCCGAGTCAACGGCGACAACAACAACACGCTGATGTCGATCGACGAAGTCAAACGAAAGACGAGGTCGTTTTTCCTTTCGTTGCCGGGGGCGTCGACTTTACAGTCAGTGAGATGTTGTCCATCTCGCCGTGCTCGTTGCACCGTTCGTGCACTCTGTTCTGTACTCGGCAGTTTTCGGCCTCAAGTCAGCTCGAGCAACCAACCGAGCGGTCGGTCGGTCGGTCGGTCGGTCGGTCGGTCGAGCGGTCGGTCGGTCGGTCGGTCGCTTGCTCCGACCGCCTGGCTACCGAATACAAAGAGGGGAAGGCTTCAGTGATAGAGTTTCCCTAATGCAATGCAGTTCTACCATGTGTCTCGGGTTGCTTGCGGGTTTGCAAGAAGGAAGGCTTTGCAGACGGACGGGCCACCGCTGGACAGCTGGATGCGACCCTCCGGCCGCCCCGAAGGTTCTGTGCGTGACTATCCCGACAATGACGTCTGGAATCGAAAACGTCCGAGTAGACTCCGCGTCGAGCAGTCCACGACGTTGCCGAGTAACCCGATCCGCAAAGATGTTTGGCTTGTATTTAGCCGGCAACGTGCAAGGCAACCCTATGGCGCTGTTGTCCTCCTGCTGAACAGGATCTCTTTCTAATCAGACCCGCTCTTTCTCTCCCCCTCCCCCTCTCATTGGGGATCTCATCGAAAACTGAGCTGAAGAACCGCTGGTACGCGGCCTAATGAGCGGGGATGCCAAGCTCCAGCTTTTCTCATTTGATAATTGCATGGAAGGAGGGAGCACTCACCAACAAGGTCCATGGTGTGAGCTGCGAATCAATCATAGACTTCGAATCATCGAACTTATCCCAGTCGCTAAAACATTTTTTCTTTCTCGTTCCAGGTAAGCAATCGATCTGTCGGAATCTCATGAAATCAGTTCCATCGCTGCCGCCCGGGGCATCTCGATCCCGGAAAGCGAATCTATCCGGTGGATGCCGACGATTTGGACCCGCCGCCGGGGAGAAACCACAATCTAGATGAAATGCAGCAACACGTGTAGAGTGCCATTTTTCCAACAACTCTCAGAGGAACGGAACTCTGCAGAGCATGGGTTGAGAACTAAATATACGATAGGTCAAGTGTTTCCTACAAACCGATCAATCCGTTCACCTATGTCGTAAACAAGCCTCATCCATCGATTTTCCGATTGATCAATTCATTCCTTTCCCTCTTCCCTTCCTACTGCTGCTGACTAGCCATTCGTTCAAAGTCAGGTTCGCTTATTTGTAGTAGTTCTCATGGCAGGAGTTGATTAACAACGTGTAAACAGAGAGCTCAAGAGACGGGTTTTGAAATGCCGTTATTCTGAAAGAGGACAACAGCAGCACAGGCAAAGCCTGAGGCGTCAAACAGACGCGAGAGAGAGACGATGATGTAGCAGGGATCTCAAATTGGTGTTAGATCACATTCGTTCGCGAGTTTGCCTTCTCGTGCCGAGAGTGACACTTCTAGCCTGCAGTAAGCAATGGATCTTGTGTCTGCCAGTGAATGTCTCCGACTGAGTGAATGGCTCCTCTTTCTTCTCCGACGACGTTGCTTCCGATGGTTCGTTGCTTCGTTCGTTTCATCTGGAATGACTGGTCATATTTCTTCGACGACGACCGGAATGGTGCTGTTTGGAATGCGTCGTCGGCCCATGGTTTGCGTTTGCCATGGCCGCCGCTCCGGCTGTCTTCCATCAACAGGTCATCCGTTTGAAAAATCTATGGCCTAGACTAACCGACGTTCCGATGTCTGCTTCCGAATGCCTCCTCAATATTTCGTTCGGTTCAGACCGTCGGTCGGTCGGTGCTGTCACCGCTAATTCGAGCCCTGGAAGCGTCCGGTTTTCGTGTCCGGACTCTGATTCCGGTCGTTTCAGAATCTCTTTTGAAAGCCATGGATACGGGACCGATACGTCCGGCCAGAAACCGCGGGGGAAAATCCGGAAAAAATTGAATCCGCGCTCGGTATCGTTCAGTTTCAGAGCTGTCAGTGTTTTTTTCTTCTTTCCGGCGAAACAGAAAATGAAAAACAAATTCGTTCTCCGAAAGGAAGGGAAGACGGTTAGGACTTTCACGAGCGTGTGAAATTCACTTGACCGTTGAGCTACAAAGATAACGCTACAAATCTCCATGGAAACAATCAGTCGTAGATAAACACGCGACAGTCGTTTCTCGGTTTGCTGCTTCTTCGCTCGAGTGATCCGTGCTGACGAGCTTGGAATTCAGCTGTCAGAAACTTAATGAAGTTGTCGTGAGCTCGTCGAATTCTTCACGCCGACATCCAGCTGTCTGCCGGCGCGGTCTCTGCTTCTCGATGTTCGTACGTACTATCCGCCAGCATTGATCTTCGTGTTTCTCGCCGTTGTAGATCGCTATCTGAGAGTGCACTGGTCATGTTATTGTAACAAAGATAAGTAATTCGGTTAGCGGACGATAGCCGCCCTGCCGGATGCACTAATGATCGGATGGCAACTCTGCCGGCCTTCCCGCAAACCCACCCGTTTCCCTGCTCTGGCAAACAAGCGGACGAGAGATACTTTGTGTGTGAGGTATACCACGACGATCAGTCCCTTTGACGTCATTGGCGAAGTTTTCGTCTCTTCCGTCGCGTTCGGTCAATAGTTAGCTCCGCGATCACTTGTTGCTTCTCGCGTTTGTCTGAGTTCGCTGTTGATTACAAATTCATTGATGCGACGTGGGGCTGTCGCTCCCTCTTCTTTCCGTTGGGGACTATGTGTGCCCCTTTGGCGCATCCGCAGCCTGGGAACGAGGCACCTTGAAGTACGATATCATCGATGACACCGACATCGTAACGAATCTCATCCGGTTCGATGCTTCACATGCCGTTTACGGTAACTTTTCCCCGTTCGCTTCCTCGACGTAATCCGAAGAAGCGAACGACTGTAACCACTTTTGAGAAGCTGGTGAAACCGATCGTAAAGCGAAGTTTTCTGTAAATAGCAAGAGGCACTGAAGAGACGGGTGGGGAGAGAAAAAGAAGAATAGGTATACGTATAAGCCATTTAGGCGGACATTAAGCCGAGAAGGCGGCAGGTGACCCGAAACGACGAACTTTGAGGAGACCAAAGGAAAACGCCGAGAAGAGAAAAAAAAAAGAGTCTGTTAGGACGACGCTCTGAGACAACGCGATGCCTTGTTCAACTTCGACGTCGATTCCGTCGGCGACAACGAGGACGACGACTCGCGTTGGCAGTACCACTGAGCAACGGCCGCCGCCGTCGACAACGATGATGACATGATCGCCAAAAGAACTTGGGTCTGCCCACGCACTTCATCAACCCGATTGAATCCATGTGAATGTTCAGTCAGTTGGACGAACATGCTTTCGCTCGTTTCTGAGGTATAAAACGAAACCCGCGTACCTCAGCTTGCCATCTCCTAATGGCGATCGTTGGTTCCTCTGTTCGTTTGTTTGTGGTCGTTGTTCGTCTGCGGCGTGAAGCTTATCACTCTTTCTTTTTTTTTCGTATTATTTTCATCATTTTCGTTCGTGGTAGTCATCGCCGCCGCTGTCACGGAGTAAGCTGTAGTCCCATTTGTTGTAAGAGTCGCGGTCATGACGCATGATGCTCCGCAGAAACTGAATTTACGGCGGCAAACAAGCGGTGACGATGAAATGCTAAAGAACGAAGAAAAGAGAGCATTTTTTATGGCTCGTCAAACTCGTTAGTGTGGCCGACGGAGAGCCTGCGTTGCTTGCTCGACGGCTGGTCGGTCACCGGGCCGGAGCTCGTTGTGTGAAGGAAAAGGTTAACATTCGACGGATCCTCCAGAAAGTTCCTCTCTCAGTGGCCCACCAGCCAACCACCCTGCCTGCCTGCCTGCCAGCTAGCGGCCACGGGGCTATAACTCGCAGTTAAGTCGTCTATGAATTCTCCATGGGCGGCCGTCCGGCGAAACAACGTGTGGACGATTTTTCTTTTTTTTTTTTGTGTTCACCCATCACCTCAGTGAGCCGGCCAGGAACACTGTAACGTTGTCGAGCGTCAACGACTCTGTCCAGCTTCGACGTTGTTGTCGTCGTCGCCGTGGACGTTTTTTCTTCTCTCGTTCGCCCATTTGGAATTGCCACCATTTGTGCACTGAGCGTCATCTACGCTGTAGCCATCGTCTTCGTTTTTGAAGCTCACCTTCTTTTTATCTCCATTCGTTGATGCCTCGACACTGTGGGTACATCTAGCAGAAGTGTGAACTTTCGAGAAGGGCCCAAAGCTGAGAAGTTATTGTTAGCAGACTGTCATTCAGTCAGTCAGTCAGTCGACCGGTCTGCCTGCTCGCCACCAGTCCACTTGCTGAAAACTTCTGAGGAATGCCAGGCAGGAGACGAATCTCCGGAAAAATGATGCCGCCATGGATTCGAGTAGCTCTGCGTGAAAATCCGGAAATACAAATGAATGACTTCACCCGAATAACCGCTCCGGGGTTTCAAAGCTCGCCGTAAATGTTTAAGCACCACCCCGCGAAGGATGATGGAAAAGAGAAGGCAGCAACGGCGACGGTGACGGTGGGGTATCACGAGGCTCGTCAGGAGGCGGCGGGGGCAGCGGCAGCGGCGACGGCGAGCGCGGCGATCACATCTAATACCCAGCAGTGGAGCGGGAGCAGGAGTTATTATGCAAACGAGGCTTCAGACGACGACAACGACGACGCTATTCAACTATGTGTTTTATCATATCAATAGGGATTGGTCGGTTGGCCGCTTGGCTAGCCGCCCGCCCGCCCGCTCAGTCGGTCTGTCGGACGCTCGTTCCTTCCTTCGGTCACTTGGACGCGAGAGATGCCACTATGACTGACAGAGACACTCTCACAGACTCTTATCGAGCGTGCAGACAAGTGGGGGCAGCGGGGAAGGAACTCCGCGCTGGGGGAACGGATCCACTTCAACGTTCGGTGACCGAAACCCATCGATACGCGGTCAGAGCCCGACCACGGGCAGAATCCGAGATATTCTTGAGATTTTGGAAACTGTTCAGATGAAATCCAGAATCTGGAGCTCTCTGTCCTCATCAATACAATAAGTGAACACCATCAGTTCCCCCCTTCTCCTTCTCTCTCCTCCGTCAGCGGGAAAACTTTTGAAAATCCGCGGTACCGCTACCGCCGTATTTGGAGGAGAAAAATCGGAATCTCGCTCCAACAGGTTGATCCGAGACTCTTCTTTGGCGGACGTGATATGAGAATGCGGATTGAAAGGGTTCGGAGAGCAACGAGATTCGCGAGAAGAGAACACCATTTCTCTCTGTATAGACAACCTCGTCGACGGGAATGCAACCGATACGAGGTGCACGTTGTTCGAGCCGGTGGACGGACGAACGAACGAAGCGGGCCAGATCCTTCCTACCACTAACAATAGATTTAGGAAGACGAACCGACTGGATCAGAAAGCCCGGCTGCCTTCTGCAATCGTGTGTATTGGCTCGTATGCAAATTTTGAGAGCTGTATCCGTCACTGAGATGGACTGGCTCGTCTGCTGCCAAGTTGTTAGGTTGCCTTCTCTCGCTCGCTCGCTCGCTCGTCTCGGGACTGAAAAGAGTCGTCGTGCTTTCATTGCAATCAGTTAGAAATCCAATAAGAGAGTCTGATAGCGGAGGGCTCGGCCCTCCTGTGCATAAAGATATTTTCGAGATAAGTGTATATGAATTCTGGACGTCGCACGCTGACGGGCTTCGTGCATCTCGCTGATCGTCTAACCAACTCACTCACTCACTCAGTTGTCGAGCTTGGAGCGCTCTCCAATTCATCTTCAAATATTTTTCGTAGAGCCCGAAGTCCTTCTTCGAGATTTTTTTTCCGTCGGAAGTTTGATTTTCGTTTTTCGTGATTTTCTTCGATTTCTAGAAAACAAGCTTCCTGTGCTGATCAAGAGACTCGGATGACGGCATCGAGTTCGGGAGTTTCGTAATTCGATCTGTTTTGCCGATTGCGAATTGAGCGCATCTGGTCGCCGGAGAAGGCTGAACTTCGTTTTCGAAGTCGCTTCCTGATTTCGTGCAAGTTGCGATTTTTAGCTGGAGCAAGTCCTGACCGAGTGTCCGGAAGAGGACCAAACGAGCGAGCCGGAGGGGACGCAAACAGGGTCGCAAACTGGTGGGCAGCGCGCAAGCAGGCTGGCGAGCGAGACGAGAACAGCAAATTAAGACGCTCTTTGAGCTTCTTTTGTGGCCGCGCTAAGGTTCAATCAAGTTCTTTGACGCCTTCAGGGTCCAATTTGGACTTTTGCTTCGGGAGATTGCACTTAGCAAAGGAGAGTGTGTCAGTGAACGAACGATAGAGCCAGCCAGCCAGCGAGCGAGCGAGCGGACGACGGGAAGGAAAGGAAAAAAATAAAAGGACCAAGACTGTCTGATTTCTCCTTTTCATGCTCCTTGGCCCTCCTTCACGGAGGGAGAACCGAACGACGATCCCCCATCCGCCCTCAAAGGGAATCGCTCGCTCGCTCGCTCGCTCGCTCGACCGGCTGAGAGACTCTGAACGCCCGCCACACCGTTTGCCTCGCAACCTGGAGAAGAATATCGGGACTAGTCAGGTAGGAACTGACACTCCCACCCGATTCCGCGCGCTCGTTTCCCATCCGACGATCCCTCTTTCGCGAATGGTCACTTGGACAAACGAACCATCCGTCCGTCCGTCCGTCCGTCCCTCCTGAGGAGAAGGAAGCGAAGAAGACGAGCAAACTATCTTTCCTGTAATGGACTGTCCTTTTTGCCCTGAAGGGCCACCGAAATATCCCATTTACTTTCGCTGCACCAGCAGCAGCTACGTGAGAGTGAGTATCCCTCAGCGAGAGCGTTCCCGACCTCACAGCGAGGCGGACAGGCGCGAGCAGAGGAGACGAAGCGACTGAACGAACGAACGAACGAACGAATGTACAACTACTCGTCTTGCCGCGTCTCCAACTGGCGCAGAAGCCGAAGAATCAAACAAAAAAAAGAAGAGCACGGTGCGCTACCCCTTGTTCTCGCTGAGTTATTTCCGGCGTATTATCTGTGAAACGCTGCGCTTGTCGTCTCGGTATTAATCACCTGAAAATGCCCGAAAGCGCGATCGGTGATTTATCTGACGGTACTTTTGAATTCAACCAATTTACTCAGCAAGTGACTGAGAACCGTTTGTTTGTTGCCTGTCTGCCTGGCTGGTGGGTATTTCGGAAGATGAGTGAGCATCGGGCTCGTCGGCTCGAAAACACATCCGACCGAGACAGTCGGCCTACGAAGCCTGCCTGCCTTCCTACCTACCACCCAAGCGGACAACGGAAAAACGTTTTCTCATGAGCATCATTTAATTTTTCATGCATCTGTGCGGCAGCGGCGTTCGCCTCCAGTGCTCTCGTCGTCGGCTCTGCTTGATGCAGCTGTTGGGGAGACGTTGTTTGATGACGAAGATGCTGCTGCCTGATTAAGTGAATGATAAAATTTTTCATGCTCCTCGCTTGTTTGCCGTACAAGCAGACGAGGAAACACGCATGTAAGCAAGCGAAGCTGGAATACGGGCATACGGTATTTTTTTCTTTATTGCCAACCGTTTTCTCTTCCGTTTCTCTCCTCATGTGCTTCACTGACTGACTGTTTGTGGAAACGAGACCGGGGCTGCCAAGTATCCGAACGCACGGTCAGACAGTGAACTCGAGAAAGACAGGCTGCAATTATCTGCTTTGTCGTGCACTTGATTTATATGCATTTGAGTTGTTGTCGTTCCGAGTGATTGTTATGAAGAAGGCAAGCGAGTCGGGTGGAGAGTCAGATCGACGGACATTTGAGCGGAACAACTGTTAAGCCGTCCCTCTGTCCATCATCTGCCGTGCGGCTGGAACGCCGGAGTGAGTTAGGGAGGCGGGGAGAGAGAGGAAGATAGCAAGTCGCTTGTTTCAATATTGCAGTCACGTAATCGTTCACCAGCAGGCTTCCTCACACATTGAGTGAAACACATATCTATATATTTATATATACCAGCTCTATTCCCACATAAAACTCACGTTGATGCAACTAAGCGGGCCTGCTCTTCTCTAGTGCTTGGTGAGCGCACCAGCGAGCTCATTGGCATCCGACCGACCGACCGACCGACCGACCGACCGAACAAACAGATATGCGGAAAGGCGGTTGCATTCAAAAACAACGTCAACGACATCAACAACAAAGAAACAACAATAGAACAAGATACGAGTAAACAGCGGCGGCCGCTGCCAGTAGTAGTCGTCGACGTAGCATTAGTGTGTGCAGAGGCGGCGCTGGCTGTCGTCGTTGACGCCGACGTAGTAGTAGCAGTCGTCGTCGTCGTCGTCGTAGGTAACAGCAGCGGAATTAAAAACATTACCGCGCTCAGCCGAACGAAGCAAGCGGTATAGCGAGTAGATAAGACGAATACGGCAGCAAATGCGTTAGCAGCACACGTCGCTGCGCAAGGAACACCTTTGTTGTTAGTTAGGTTCTCTCGCGGCTGGCTGCCGTTGACGTGATTATCAACAAGCACACAAACATTCGTACAGGTTCTCAGACGATGAGGCGTAGATGGATTTATTTATTCATACCTATTAGGTGTTGACGCGTGATTATAGCATGCGTCACCGATCGTATTTGGACTGATCTCTATTTTGGGCTTTCGTTCGAAGAATCTGTTTTGGATTTAAGCTCAAATAGGATCGTATACTTGGTATCTCTGGGTAGATCCCAGAACCTCAGACTTTGGGGCCAGAACAGAGTTTCTCTCAGGTGTGCAGGCGGAGATCTTCGGGTAAACGTCCACTCGCAGGCGTACCCGGATTGTGTCGACCTAGAGAAGCTATCTATTCTAAGCGACGTCCACTGCAGGAGGGCCCACTCCTGAGAAGGCAGGTGTTGAGACCGTTTGGCTACTCAGGCTCTGATACAGCGAGACGCTGGAGCCATTGCGGGACAACGTCAACAACCGAAGAGAACGTGAAGACTAAAACAACGTTTTAGGGCCACTCTAGAACATGTGTTTATTCCGGGCGGTGGAGGGAAAGCGGGAGGAGGACAACGACGACGGGGAGGAGGGCTCGACGAAGGACGTCAGAAGAGAAAAAGCTCGGACAGAAAAGAAAAGCGTGAGAACAAGTGAGCGAGCCAGGCAGCAGGCAGGCTCCACAGAATGCGACAACAGTTTTTGTCGTTTCTCCAACGTACGGCTGACGGAGCAACTTTTCAACTGCGCGTTCAAAATCCCAAGCTGAAGCTGTTTCGGAATCATGGAGTCGTGTTTTGCCAGGAACACTCCGACTCGGAATGGTTTTCCAGTTGTTCCGCTTACGGACTGACGAGCGCAGTAGGGGGAGGGAACGGGGCTGCAAATCACTTTACACAGTTCCTGAACGTGTTAGTTGGAAAGATGTCGTCGCAGTGGTTGTTGTGAGTCTTCCATGTTCGCTCTAAATGCTCGAAGTATGTCGGCTCAAGTATGGAATGAACGGAATGATGGGAGCACGTGGGGATTCGAAAACGTAATCTCGCGATACTGTCTCGTTTCGAAAATTTGTTTGAAAAATCTCCTCCTTCCCTTCTTTTGCGAAGATGGACGCCCGAGTGAATGAATAGATGGCTGGACGGATGGATGGGCGGAAGGCGGCGGAAAAAAAAAGGAAGAAACTCGGAGATCGACTGGGAAACGGGCAAGGAGAGCCCGCCCGGGAAGGCACGCAGGAGAGTGGGCAGGCGGTCGCGCAGCCGAAAGGCAACAAGAGATGCGGGAACGACCAAGTAGACGGAGGAGATGAAGATAATTCTTTTCATGTCGTGTTTACCAGCGTGTAGCGTCAGAGCTGTCAGAAACACTCTGTTTGAAATGATTCGCCGGAGTCTCCGCTCTGGAGAGCTTGGTAAACACCGCGTGTGCCATTCAGCCATTCGCGCCATTGGGGAAAAGAGGGCACACGACGACGACGACGACGAAGACTACCGAGAAGAGAGCTAACATGAAATACCATACGCGAATTTATATCATATGAGTTCTCGTCAACGATTCGACTACGATGACGGAGAGCAGGGAAACCGACTGACGACGGAGGAGCAAACGAATCCGGGAGAGAGCCATCTTTGAGGAAATTCTCGTTCCTCCAATTCCCTCCCCTTCTCCTTCACTTTCGTTTTCTTTTTTTCTGTTTGCCTCCTATGCTTTCCCGCTATTACGATCCCGTTTTCTCTTTCCAACAGCAGAACACAGCGGCAGCGGTACAGCGTTGAATGCTGATGGGCGTGCTTGTTTATCCGCCGCAGGGGACGACGCCGAGGGAAAGAAAATTGTCCCCCGACAACTTCCCCAAAACTGCAGTCGCAGCACCAGCGGCAGCGGCGGCGGGCGGCGGGGTAGCGGGCGCAGCCTCACACAGAGAAGACGGAAGGCCGCCGCCGCCGCCGCCGCATGCCAAAGCATTTTTAGTTTTAGATTTTTTGCTCTTCAAACTCATCGGCTCATCTACTGACACGCAAGACGGGTGGGCACGCACGCACGCTGGCAGACACGCGTAAAGCACACTGTCAACAAATATTCGGAATGCATAATTTACTCTAAGCCTTCGAGACGCTCCGACTCGTTGCGTCGAGAACTCCGTGGATATGGCGATGCATCACAATCTGGGGCCGAGCCTCCCTTTCGGCGACTCAGTGAGTGTTTCGCCATAAGCATTCGGCGGAATTTCAAAGATTCCGGCGGAGAAACGAAGAAATCTGGAAGAATGAATCGGTGAACTAATGAAGTAAGTGGTTCTCGAAGTGCGTTGCCTCACAATGAACTCGGATGAATAGAATGTCGGCTCGACAACATCGACGACTGCGTTCATGTCGATGAGCAGAGATTCTCAGAAAACGGTCCTCACCGTTGGTGGCGAACCGAAGCGGCTCGACGGTGCCGCTGACTTCACAGAGGACACGTAGATCAGTCGTAGCATCGTCGTTTGATGACGACTCATCAGATTCTTTCTTCCTTCAATCCACCCTACCTCAATCTCTATCGTTCAGTTCGTCGGTTGGCTCTCTCGTTGGCGTTTCCCATTTTCAGAAACGATCTCATCTTGGATTCGTCCGCCTCAAACAGCTATTGCCATTGCTGGCGGTAATGCTGCGACTTCCACCCACCCACTGTCCTCACTGCCACTACCTCGGCCGTTGCCGTCGTGCCGCTACCTTCGCCAAATGGCCGGATCCCTTTCAGATCCTTTCCGTCACAATGTCGTCGATTCCAAGGAATTAATCTATGGTGTTCCCGCTCCCGTTTTCGGCTGACGCTGTCAAGGCCCTCTCGAAAGTTTTCCCCTCCCCTCCCCTCTAGACTGACTGAGTATGTATGTGCCCTTCTCTCGTGCCGAGACCTAAATCGGGTCGGGGAAAGCGTTCGATTACTCTGTTCTCCTCCAATTCACGGAAAATTACAGCTCATCAGTAGCATTCTTGTCTGGGACAACAGTCGAGGATTGTTATCGAAGAAACCCTTTTGATTCGACATCATCGATGATGTATCCTGACATCCTGTAATCCCAGGCGGTTGTTCGAGGACGACCTCTGGCGGCTCGAGTCGGATCGGAACTGTGTTGCAAGCCGAGAAAGGATTTAGAAATAATTTTTTTTTTTCTTGTCGTTCGGTCGTTTGAATGTTGTCCGGGTCGACGAACTTTCAGAAGACGAAATAGACGCACAAAGAGGTGGACTCTGAGAGCGACCGTTTGAGCACACAAAACAAACCGAGTGAGCCGAGCAACGGCTTTCAGGCCAAACTAAAAACTCTTTGAGCGCCTCTTTGGCAACAACGTTTCCAAGGCTGAACTCCATGTTTCGTTTGGACATCCGCGTTCTATCCGGGAGTCCCGAAGAGGAACAGACGCAGAAGCAAATTCGTTGGAAGGGATTAGGGTTTATTTTTCATGACGTGCATTCCGTGCGCGTTTTTATCTCATGGAAGCAAGTGAATATTAATGACGAGAACGGTCTCGACTGCGACACCGGCGCGAGCGCTCGCCGATGCGGCAACAGTCCTCAGAGGTGTAGTCAGGGGGCATAGTTGGACGATTCGTCGAAGGCGTCCACGCCGTTCTCTCTCCGATTCTCGTGTCCCCAATGTCTCGATGTAGAGAACCGTCACACAGCTATGCTTTCCGGACTGGACGAAGACAGGAGAAGGGCCGGGGAATAACAGAGCTTCGCTCGCTGGGACTCTGTTTGTTAAGTACCACCAGCGTCCAGGTCCGCTGGGAGCCACTCTTTAACGGGGGCCGTGCAGTCCATTCGGTCGACGACCACGTTGCTATCGAACTTGTGCAGAGCTTTGCAAGTTCCCTATTCGCTCGCGATTCTCATTCGGTTTCCTTTCCCTACACTTTTGCGCGGTAGCGATCTTGAACGGCGGCCAAGACGACAAGGACCATGAATTCGATGATGACGGCGGCGGCGGCGGCGGAGCTCAAAAGGTCTCTCGTCTTTCTGCTCCGTCGATTCCGTCGCCGGAAATTCCCGTGCGGTATCCCGCAGGAATCGAAGAGAAAGGGTCTTCGTTGGAAATGGTCTTCTGCAATTGCTAGGTAGAGGTGGGTACTCGGTTGGCCAAGAGATGGATTTATCGTTAGGTGTGAATGTGTGCAGCTCCAGCCGCTGAGAGCAGAAGCACTCATCGGAGTAGCCACACCCTTATTGTACGCCCGGGTCGTCGTCTACGTATCGTGGATGTAGCGGCGTCGCCGGAGCGGCCGGGTGCGGATGATACGATCTGCCAATAAGAGTAGATGAAAAACGTGATTACGGTCCCTACTTGACGGAGGCATCGCTTCGAAGGAGTGAAAGTACCTACCAGAAGACAATACGTTGGGGAAAACCATTTCAACGATATCAACAAAGAAGACACATCCGTGCAGTATGTACGCGTGAAGCTAAAGAGTTGTTCCTCTTCAGTGAGAGAACACATCACCTGATTCGAGCGGGAAAACCTCAGGGAGGAAGGGAGGCCTAGTATCCATCCCCTCGGCAGCCTCGTCCAGGAGCGATCGCCTGAAACTTCTAGTTTTCGAAACTCGACCGGTTCCGATGTCGCAGAGAACCGATGCAGGCCTAGGCTGCCGGATGCGTCGAGAGGTCGTCCGTGGGCTGAGTCGCCGATAGGCGGGCAAGCGGGCTGAATCTATGTATGGTATGGTGAAAACTCGCTCGCTTACTTGGCCGGCCTGCCCGGCAGTCTGCGAAGGCGTTTGGATGATCTGATCAATCGCCAACATTCTCCGATGCATCAATGCCTCGATCAGAAGGCGTCGTGCATTATCGCCTTCTTTTCTTCACAAGCTCCTTTCTTTCGTTGCTCGTGCCATCAATACCCATATTAGATCCATCGGGAGCTGCTGACGGCTTGGGTGGGTGGCTGGACGACCGAAGAGCTCGCTCGCTCGCTCGCTCGCATACTTGCTCGCTGGCCAGCCAGCCAGCCAGCCAGCCAGCCCGCCGGTCCGCTTGTCCGGTTGCTTCATCGCTATCCAGCTTGCCAGGCAAGATTCCGTTGGTTAGCTGCCCAGCTTCTGCAGCGGCACAGGCAGCTGCAGCAGCTATGAGCTAGCTCACTCCAGACTTATAAACGCCTCAAGTTGACCCACCTGTCTTTCAGCAAGCGCGCCAACTGGGTTGAAGCTTGAACATACCTACGCCTTCCTTCCAACTTATTGGACTTATCAAGCATTATGACAGCCCTGCTCATGCCCAGCCAACCAGCCAGTTATCCCGGCGGCCACCAACCTGGCAGCCGATCAGACATATCTAGTCCATCATGCAGACGAACAGACCCTGGGCAAGCTCGGCGAGCCGCGAGCCTTTGAATTGCTTCGCTTTCTAGAAATTCTCTGGGTCTTCATCAGTTTTCTGTGATTTTGTCTCTGACGATCTGCGCAAACAAGGTTTCCACCGCGACGAAGTTTGCACCCCAAATATACCCCTGCCGGACGTTCCCACTCGAGCAGCAACTGCCAGTTGCGAAGTTTCGACGGAATCGAACCGCTGAGCAGCAGTTCACGATCTGATCCTCGTTTTGCGTATCGCTGTCTTTCTAGCTAGTGAGCATGCAGCACCAATCGGAATGACAAATCCTCGTGCAATCGGATTGAAATGCATCATCGTCTCACATTGTCACGCTATTCGAACTCCATCAAAGAAGCTCGACAACCTCAGATTTGAGGTGAACTGAACGAAAAATGCGGGATCGCTTTCATCGACTCCGTTCTTTCGGATCGGCGGTTATTGAAGCGTGCTGCGGATACGCAATCAGATTCGCGGAATTGAGTTGGAGCACGAGGCGTATATTCTGTCGACGTGAATGTTCCTATATAATGATTTCACGAGTTCGAATCGTTCACTCTCAACATTTCCTCCTCCGTTCGCTCGTCCGTTCGCTCAATCTTGTTGGCTGGCGATACCCAGCATGTTTCAACCACACCCAAAGGTAAACCAGCAAATTCATCATGAAACCACTCAGAGCTCCCGACAGGCGACGTCGTCGGTGGTGACGACGACGGCGGCGGCGGCGACGACGGCGGCGGCGGCAACGACGGCAGTGGGAACGGTTTCATAGCGGCTGATCTTGTTGCCGTTAGCGGTTTCGATATACAAGAGTAGAAGGAGGCGAAGTAGAATAGAAGAACATTTCGAGAGGATTTCAAAGGCGGCGGCGGTGGCGGCGGCATCCTCCATTGAAAGGAAGTCGGTTTCCACTTATCCCTCTAACGATACAAACTCTTCGATGTGAAAGTACACATCGTGTTTCTTTTGATCTTCTGCTGACGATGCTCCAAACGAAAGTATTCGAGCAAACTTTGGGAAAATTGTGCGGTTTGCTAACTTCGTCCGATCGCAAGGATCGTTTCGCTCGGCGACGGATTGAGTTCCACACGGCTCGCTCAGATAAGTTGCAAGCGATCGGATGGAGTCAGCCGTCGATTCCGAACAAACATTTCGTTGCATCTTCCTGCGTTCGGGAATGGACAGACGGACGGATAATCAGCAGAGAGTCGAATGCGTTCGTTGGAGCGGAATCGCTCGAAATGAAATGATTCCAGCGTTGTGATTGTGCTCGAAACTTTGTTTCTGCGTCGGTTGTGTTTGGCGGTAATTTGGCGCTTATCGAATAGATCTTTTGATTCTGGCTGTTAGCCGTCATTTGTCGATGATTGCCGGCCTTTTCAGAGTGGAGGTGAGAAGCGAAAGATGAAAAGAACGAGACGAGCAGTAGAACGAATGGATGTTCGGACAAACGGACGGACAGACGGGCAAATGGAGGGATGTGTAGACGGCTGGATGAACAAGTTTTGAATGTAAAAAGGGTTTGCCACCTGGCGCTCCGCTTGTTCTCGTAGTGGTAGCTGTAGTGGCGGCGGCGGCGGCGGCGGCGACGCGCCAGCAGCTAGAGCTCGAGCCATTCTCATGTAAATTGTTCACTTCTTTTTCTCCAACGCGCGATGACAACCCAATTATTAGCTGCTAACGACGTTCTCGACGTCAACGGCTACTGGAGCAACGGCTCTCCAAAGATTCTATGCTGTTCCGCTCATGCGTTGGACTGTCTGCATGGCAAACTTGTTTCCTGATGTTGTCATCGGTGATGAGTTCGTGTTGACGAGTGACAGATTTTCCTCGTTTTGACGCCTCGTGCATTGACGCTGACGGAACGTCGGACGATTGCGGTTGGCGCTAATTTATGTGGCATGTATCCTCTTCAATCCACTCGGCAACGATACAACAGCAAACGTAAACAACGAAGATGAACTCTGTTCATCAACGAAGTTTACCGAAGAGACAACGAGCTGATTGCTGATATCTTTGTGGTAAACGAGTTCGAGAGTCCTTCGATTACTGGCACGTATACTACAATGTATCGGCTGGCGAAGCCAAACACTTGACGTTCGAATGTATCAATGTTTCATCTCTCCCTGTGGGATGAGAAGCTTGAAACCCAATTATTTGTGCACGTTGTACGACGTCGCGCATCGATAGAGTGGCACACGATGGCTCACTTGACACTTTACCATACAGAACAGGAACGAACGATTCAAGTACGATAAGTACACAAACGGATGAGAGAAGGTATCGAAATGAGTAGTTTGCGTGAAACGAGTGCAGACATTATCTGGGCATCGCTTTTATAGCTTCGAGTAGTACGCATTGGATTGTGATCGAATCGTGCATTTTCGAGGAACTGCCTACTTTTCAACAGCGTGCCTGAAGTCACAGGAAGCAAAAACACACGGACCGGGTGGTGGTAGTTATAATTGCATAAATCAACGGGGCAGTTAAGTGACTGACTACAGGCGGGTTTCTGTTTCTGTTGCCGCTGCTGTCGTTGTTGTTATGTTGTTGGATAACTTCTGGCCGAAGCCACAAATCACGCCAATTATGAAACCGTCTCTGTTTGTTAATGAGGATGCCCGTTCGAGCCGTGAAACTTCAAGGGCTCAAACGAGAAACCTGACCGTGCTACCGGCAGCCTCTAGTGAAACGCCTTTATTAGCTCCGAAACAGAGTAGAAGTACCTACTATGATGGTACAGTCAGTACCGTGTCTATGTTCGGTGACGAATCTGAAGGAAGCCGTCCTGGTTGTTCGCGTGAACAGCCTGCACTTAGGCTCCAGCTTTTTCTCTGACTTCCCGGCCTACTCTTCTGTCGGTCGGTCTGATTCTCGCTCTCATCCTCTTTGTAGTCGTAGCCGACGACTACGTTGCTGATGCCGACTGATGGTCGTGATGAAATGTTAGCTGGCGGCGCCGTACATTGTGTCCGAATCGACAGAGAATCATACTTGAGAATTCCTGTGGCACCCACTAAGCGAGCAGCGGGCGCGACGTCAGCAGAATCACGGACGACGACAAAGACGGCGACGAGGCATCACCGCCACGACCACCACCATCCGCCGCCCACGCTTCTCCTAAAGACGACATGATCAGTTTGGTTTTTGATCGGCGTTGTTCTCGTGGTCCTCATCGTCGCCGCCGCCGCCGCCGCCGCCGCCGTCGTCGTCGTGTCTTCAATGCTTTCTTCTGTAATCCTGCAGCAGTCGAGTTTCGGACCTTTCCTCTGAAGGCTTCTGCTCTGGCTGGTTGACTGGATGGTCGGTCGGTCGCTCGGTCGCTCGGTTGGTTGCATGGCCGTGCGGCCTATGGTAATTGTTACCGAAGAAGACGGAGTACCGCCTGCAGAAGGGGCCTACGCTGATCGTTTTGAGATATTAACTGATTGGTCTGGCTGATCAAGCTTGCCGCCTTCTTTTCCACCGGTCGATTCTTCATGACGTCGGCATAGCGACCATGGCGGCAGCGGCAACAGCGGCTATGATGACGACCATATTCTTCCGAATGTTCTCGCGGCTTGCCATTTTCTCTCGGTTACCGCTGCCTCCGTCTCCACAGTCATTTCCAGCAATGGTTGCGCGGATCTTCTTTAAGGATCTCTATTGTGCGTCTTCACTGAGGATCTTCCTTGCGGCGGAGACGATCGACTCAATTGGAAGCTCTGGAGCGGCAGCGCGACGGCGGCGACGGAAGGTCGGACCCTGCACGAGATCGTGATCAGTAATGCGGCTTTTGACGCCTTTTGTGACCGCCCGGTTGCCCAACGCCGTCTGGTCGTCGATTCGCAGAATGCGGCGATCGATTTTTCTGTGTGCTCACTAGCGTCTATCTCTTGAAACAGATGCCCAGTGTCGTGTTCACTCGCTGTTGGTACAAATCGTGTATTTCACAGCTTCTGAAGCCGCTGCACACAATCCAACGCTCACTGATAGATTATCAGGTGATAAGAACTGTGGGCTGGTGCCGTGCAATCAACCACCCTACCCGTCCGCCTGCCGCTCAGCGGACCGAGCACTCGACCGAATGACTTGAAAACCGCCACCGGCTAGAAGATCGAGACAGCTGCTTTCTGAAAGGAAAATTTCTACAGCGGCGGCGTCTCCGGATTCTGTTTTTGATATTCATAGCGCAACAAAAACGATCAAAAATCGAAATTGCGGGTCTAGCAAAAGCGATTCTGTCTCGTCCCGACCTTGGCATATTTCGTTCGCAGCGGAAAATCGACGAAAGCTGCGAATTTGAAAGTGCTCGCTGTTAGCCGGTCGCCGTCTTCCTTTTGGGGCTTGATGAAGCTGCTAGAACGGTGATTAAATTTTCGCTAACATGCACGCTCACTCGCTTGCTCGTTCTTCTATCATTGTCGGAAAGACGAGAAGATTTAGGAAGGGCGTGACGTTGTGCGTGACGCCGGTCATCGCTGAAAACCGAAGAAACAACACGTTGGGTGAACGCCAGTCAGCAAAAAGGCGAATGAGACATTGACGTTAGCAGCAAGTGCGGCGGCGGCACCTGCAGCCGCATCGTTGACCGTGAATATTCAAGACCGAGAAGACAGATTCAACCATTTCCTGGTGGCAGTTCTAGCCGACCAGTGGCAGGCAGGCAGGCAGGCAGGCAGGTAGGCCGGGCGGCCGACAGTCAAATCGAGCTGTGCTCAAACAACCACGGAATGTTGCTCCTGCTAACGTCAGATTGAGTCGTCACCAGTCAAGCGTGGGACAGATAGCTCATCGTCACGAGCCGTCCGTCCGACAAACCGAGCTTCTGGCCAGCCACGCAGCTAGCCAGTGAACCAAGCGTCAAGCGACTACAACAACAACACGACGAATCACGATGAGTTTTGTCTGACCACACACACCACGTGATAGTTCACACTCAGACACTGATCTCTTGGGGTGATATCCAGAAAAAAAAGAACTTCCTCCCTTCTCACCGCATGGAATGCATTCGCGCAACGGCACAACGACGATATCCGATGTAATCGCTGGTCGATCTCTCCAAATACATACTTTTGGCGATTTCCACGGAAATTCCGGAACTCTTCAAGATTTTCAGAATCCTTTCGAAGCTTTGGGGGGTAAGACAAGAACCATTGGGTCACGGTACAAAACTGAAATCTAGGAGATGGACGCCGAGTTGTTGGCTGTTTGTTGCTCCTCGATCGATGGCCATGGGTGGGAAGATCTGTATGTAAATAGATGGTCAATAGGAAGCATTGATTGATGGGTTGACAGAGTCCTGGGGGGATGAATCGACAACGGACGGGGGATGGGAGGGGTGAAGGGAGAGGAAGTGGAGGAATCGAGATATCGGACGAGCTGACAGACATTAACATCGAGAGCGATTCATCGAAAGCTTGAGATATCGCTGCAGAAATCTCTTTTTGAAAGTGGAGGCAATGGGGGAGGGGGGGGGAGAGTTGACTCCGATCGACAGTTTTGCCTCTCCGTCCGTCAGTCGAGTGGTCGATCTAGTTCACTGTTTGACTGCCCGCCCGTTTTCCTGGATGTCTATCTTTGCCTCTCGGCTGTCCGCAAGCACTTTTATGATTGCAGACCACGTTTCATCCATGTGAAAGAAAGAAAGAAAGAAAGAAAGGAAGAGCAAAGTCGAGACTTTATGAAGAGCTAGATGGCGTTTGGGCGGCTCCACGACGACAACAGAGGGAAAGGGGGGAGAGATAAGTACATAGATAGAAAAATCATGACAGAACGCGTTCACAATGCTGAAATGAGAGATGTTATCAGTTCGCGTTTGTGAGTAATGAAATCACTCGCTTAGACGGTTGCTAACCCCGCTGGCCGGATGCCGTCCGAGGTGGACCGAAGGGCTTACGTGCCGCTACATGCTACCTACCGGCTATCTATTTTTTGTATCTAGCGAACGTGGTGCCTGCTCAACGGTTCCAGGCGTTGATGCGTTGGACACTGTCGACGAGAGGTGTATGTAGAGGTGTGTAGCATGGATATGGGGTGAAGTCAAAGGTTTGCCGATCCCGATACGAGAACGTTCGTGAAAGGAATGCGGGGGCGTAAGACATAGCAAACACGATTCAAAGGTACGCCAGGATGCACGGACGGAGAATCGTAAAGGTGCTCCTGGAAGCGCCGACCAACTCGGTGGAGGTGAACGGATTTCGGGGGTTCGCGTCAAAGCGACACGGGATTGTGGTCTGTAGCTCGCTCTCTCGTTCGCTCGGTTTGTTAGAGAGTCACAGCGCGAGAAGGTTGAAGCAAGCCGCGACCCTGTCAATAATTTACACTTCATATGCACGGAGTGTGAGACCAACTCCCGCTCAGCGATCTCTAGAGCGAAACAGAGCCGCCGCCGCAACCGCTGCCGAACCGTCCTGACCGGCACGGCCTGGCGGCGGCGGCGTGCCCGTGCCCCCGCCCATTGGACTTCGCTGTAGTCATCATCTCGAATGACATGCATTCTCTCTACAACCGGGTGTGGTTAGTTCTTCAGGTTGTAGGCACGGAAGAGGGCGGGCGGATGAAGGGGACTGGGCTGACTTTTACTGCCGCCACTTATACACACTCACTCGCGCGTTCAAACCGAAAATCGGACCAACATCCTGACATGTGTGAATTTCACGCGACCACTCAAACTGAGGTTAAATCATGTCGCACAGCTTCCAACCATCGAGGTGGCCATCTCGCCTGCAAGCCATCTCACAGGACGAACGCATGGACGGACGGACGGACGGACGGAAGAACGATCCAAGCCGTGAGATCGCATGAGCGCACGCATTGAGCCCCGGAGCCTCGGAAAATGATCGCTACCTTCACACTTACTTACCCCCGTGCGCACTCATCCTCACTCGAGGCTGCTGGCTGGCTGGCTGGCTCGCTAGCTCCGTAGCGGTCACCACTAAATTTGAACGGAGATCTATTTTCTTTCACTTAACGACACCTTCTCCTCAACGTGGGCAACCGACCGACCGACCAAGAGCCCGAAGTACCAAGCGAGCGAGTGAGCGGCCAACCAACGGGCGACCGACGGGACTATCTTCATGAATACCGAACATGCGCTGGATAGAGGGATGCTGCTCCGGCCGTGAGTCGTGAGCGTTCTCGTCTACTTTGCACAGCTGGCCAACCTACAATTTGGCAACTTGGCAAAATGTCGGCGGAGCTTCGCTGCGCCGCCCAAAAGTGAAGCAAAACCCCCTCGATCCCGTAACTTGTCTTCGCTCAAACTCCTTTTGGAACCAGTTTCACAGGATGAGAGGTTTGATTGCAGATTCACTTGAAGCTCTCGTCTTCAAACTGTTGTTTGTTAGGAGACTGCCCCCATCTGGTTGAATGTGAGGTCCTTTATGTACTTTTTGGAACTGACCTCACTCGTTTCACACTGTCGGATCGTTGCTCGTTGGCAGTGCCAACGCGAGCTGTATTCAATTCTGGTTTTTCAGTGCGACCAACGGACGGAACGACTTGCCGGCGAGTCCTACAACTGGAGCCACAGGCGCAGAAAGGAGGCAAAAAGGGAACGCAAGGTTGGAGCAGCAAGTGGACGCTAACTCAGAGGAATCGCGGGTCAACGGGTGGGCAGGCAGGCAGGCAGGCTGGCGGTTGGGCAGATGGACGGACGCACGGACCGACGGATGGAGAGACGGAGCAACGAACGGAAGAAAAAAGAGGAAGAGAGCAAGCTTCTTGGCTCGCTATGTTGAAGATTGATTGAAGTCTCGCCTTATAAATGTAGCTTACACAGAAAAGCTGTATTCGATCATTGTAGCCTGCTGGCCCGTTCACTTTGAATGGATGGTGGTGGCGGCGGTGGTGGTGGTTTAGGCTATTCAAGCATCGGCCGGCTGAAACGGCAAGGGTACGGCAGAGTGGCAGGCAGGCAGGCTGGCTGGCTGGCTCGCAAGCAAGCAAGTGAGCAACTAGGCCCGTGTGCTTGCCTGCTCTGCTCGAGATCACGGAATCACCGGAAGGAAGTGGCATCGAATCGAGCAGCGCGCCAAGATTTGAAACCACGACGTTCCTTGATCACCTCGTTGGCTTTGAGCCGCGTCATCCGACGAGCGACGTTCGACGGAATCGCATTCTTCACGGGGGAAAAGAGCAGGAAAACGAATCGGAAAAGATCGCTCAGCAACGAAGTTCTGCATTGAGACTCTCGCTGCTGGAGTGCGTATGTATATGTATGCATTCCGCTGACGTTTTGGAGCCGCTTGCTTTCAAGCATCCAAGCCGCAAGTTGCGTTCCGTTGGAGCGTGGGACGTACGAGGAATATTCGGTTTCTGGAAATTATCCTGTGAGACGTATGCGGATCAATGCGGGAACGAGGGAAACAGTGGACATACTGAGGAGATTTCGACGTTCATCGTTGAGTCTACCTCTAACGAAACTCAGGCTAATCGATCCCTGAATTTCGAGACGTTTGCGTTTTTCTCTAGCAGGCGCAATCGATGACTCGGTCATCCTATTCAGGATCGATGTCAACTCCCTGAAATCTGGAATTCATGTCGCATTCGCTTTTCAACGAAATCTAAAAATTTTCTTCCCGTTTCAGACGAGCCCATCTGAGAAACTGTTTGGAGAAATTGAAGGAAATCGTACCTGTCGGACCTGAATCAAGCCGGCACACAACTCTAGGCTTACTAACCAAGGCCAAATCCTATATCAAGGTGAGTGCAGTTGACTCGAATGCCATTTGTTGCAGCAAGGCCCGAACGGCGCGTGTAGCTAGTGGAAGACAACGAGCTTCCGGGAAACGTAGTACCGTTGTTTTTGCTCAACGTTTCAAGTGGGATCGTTGTAGAACCTCAGTTGCCTGTTCCGTCTTATCTTCCGCTCCCCCTGAGCTGCCGAGACGCTGCGCTGTTATGCTGCCAGCATGCAAGCAAGCAAGCGAGCGAGCGGACAGACAGGCTGGCTCGATAGCGAGAAACCGGACGGGAGAGTAGGCAACGAAGATCACGCTTGATAAGATTGCCAAGAGAGAAAGCAAGTCGACTGAGGGACTTCTGGCTTTATTTCGATGCTCGCACGCTCCGAGTGCTTCAACTGTTCTTGAAGTCGGTGGGCGACCGCGGCAGCATCAGTTGTAGCGGCAGTTAATAGGCTAGCTTGGCACGCAGGCGGCCCGTCCGGCGAAAGCACACTTTTCAGTGAAGACTCGAGTGCGATGCTGAGCTTACCACCAACCCAGCCATCCAGCCCACCGCCCGCCAAATATCCGGAAGCGGAAGCGAGAGCAACGAACAGAGAACGCTTTTGAAAATTCTGTTTAGTAAGCGATACTGAGTTGAGTACACACGCACCACCACTCACGCAGACTCCGAGGCTAGAGCACCGGCCGAATGGAGGCAACGCAAAGCTGGACTGACATCTACCGGAGGGTAGATGCAATTTTAATGCTTCCCAAATAGAAAACCAAGAGGATTTCTTCTTAAAACGGGGAGATATTGCCCACGATCCGGATCGATTCTCGAGAACAATCGCAGCCCGATGTGAGGAAGGGAGCAAGGAGCGTTTCCCGAATCGATCTCGGACCGATTAACCTCTGTCGGATCAAAAACTCCACCGTAGGCGGGTCGCCTGTTGGCTCAATTTTTTGTCTCGACAGAGGTTCCCTCTTGAGACATCCGCCTGCGTGGCACTGCGCACGCCTGCTCTCTTGTTGGCAAGCGCCGCCATTTTGTGGACGTATCTAAGAACTCACCTCGTATGAGTGACAGAGTGAGCGCCTGCGTAGCGGTTCCGAGACACAACGGTCTTGACAGCGCCGCGAGTCAGCTAGCTAGCCTATGACATGTATGCGAATACGAAATATGCAGAAATGAATGCATACGAATATGATACCCTCGGAAGGAGATAAAGAAGGAGAACTCACTGACTGTCTGGCTGGCTTGTTTAATCTGACGTCTTCGGTTCTTGGCTTTCTTGCAAGTATTCCTGCTCAACGACAGGCGCAGGAACGAGCGATACCCAGACTGACGTGCGGGGTCGAAGGGGAACGCTGGCGCGATCAAGGAGTGTTCAGCGAGCGGAATAGGTCGAACGCCAGGAGATTCAGCCGTGGTTTTTGTCATCGTGCTCCCTAATGCCGGGGTTTTGGCAATCAGCGAAATGCTACTTGTTCAGTTCCCTTTCCATAAATACTGAAATTGCTCTTTGTGTTGAGGTTTCCTCCTTCATAAACATGAGATATTCGACGTTGCACGGTGAGCTCGCCGTTTCTCGAGAGCTCTCTATGGAGGGCAGCGTTTGACAGAGACAGCCATACCGAGTTGGAGTCCTTTGAGATTCAGTTCGTGAATTAATGAATCTCCTCCGCTAAATCAGAGCCTCCCCTGATGGCCCTCATCTCTGATAGCCGGGCGGTTCTAAGTCCTTCTGGGGTTTCCATGCCATCAGAGTCATCATCAGCTTCGTGGTAGTTGATGATGCCGCCGCCGCTGCCACCGTAGCCATGGACCCCTAGTTGTCCACAGTGAGTACTACATTGAGCGTTTGCGCGGGTTCGATCGGGCCCTCGGTGGATTTCCGCTGGAGCGGTTTCCGCTGGAAATCTAATCGCGGTCTCTCGCAGATTGCTTTTTTCAATACCGGAGAATCGCAGCCTTTTCAAGCCGTACATTTCCGGCGCCATTCAGTCGCGAAGGTATCGCAGCAACGTTCATGCGGCGCTGCTGGAGTCGTCGGATGCAAAAAGTTCTTGAATGCCGATCGAGGCTCATTATACCGAGAAACTCGAGTTTGCTTCCCGAAATATCCTGCTGCTTCCTCAGACTTCAGAGGATCGCAAGAGGAAGATCGGTTGCCGAGGCGCTGGGTTTTTCCGAGCGAGACGAGGAGGAAGGAAGCACCAAAGGAAACTTCGTTGTTTTCCTCCTCTCGACGGCGCGGCGCCATTCAAATTGAAGTTCACGGAAAGCGCGCGAATGTTCGCAATTAGAATTCGCTGCCTCATTCATCGCAAGCCGGGCTTTGCTTGTCGGTGTATGATACCCCGTCGACGACGGACTCTTGACATCGTTTCTTGAAGCATTGACGGCATTTAGTTCTCGCTCTTCTTTCCTCTAGCTCTGCTCTTGTTGCTTCGTGATCGAATGACGTTTTCTGCTTAGCGAGGCAGCGTTCTTCTTCCCGTTCGACTGAAGAGAAGCACTCTCATGAAGAAGACGCGGGCGATGAGCACATTGCTGAATGCCTCCGCTCCTTTCTTCTTCGCCCGTCCGCCCTCGCTCTGCTTGGTTGGCTTCCATGTGGGAATAATACGCCTTGGAACACGGCAACGATGACAACAATGAGGGCGACGTCGACGAGAGGGCGAACGAGTACAGTGGTAGCTGTTGAGCGTGGAAAACGACTCTTATTAAAAAAGACGTCACTTCGAATTAGACTACACCAACGAGGGCGCAGCCGGACGGACGGCCGGCCAGCCAGCCAGCAAGCGACTCTCAGACGAGGCCTGGCAAAGGAGTCGGCGACGTGGAGGCATAGTGACGCGCAAATATTGCAACCCGACACTTGGGCGGCGCCCGCTGCCTCTCGCAGTCAGTCTCGCAAGCTTCTCACCGGTTGAAGAGGCCAAAAGCTGTTTCCTGAGGGATTAGAGAACTTTCGAAGAGAGCCGATGATGACAACGACCTGCAAGAAGCTCAAGAAGTACTTGAGTGGAAATTCGATACGATGGCGGCGGTGGTGGCGGCGGCATCGGGTAGGCGCTGTACAGGAGTACGCTGCCCTTGCTGTAGTGTGGGGGCCGCTCAAAGTCTTTAGCCAGGGCTGAGATGAGGGCTAACGATGGGGGACTCAATGAGGGAACGACGAGTTGAAGAGGCAAGGAGAACAAAGAGGACGAAAATAGGGTCGGAAGTTGGGTAGAGAGGGTTTCCGAAAAAAAAAAGAAAGTAAAGTGCTCGAAGAGAGCGTCTCGAGCCACGGCTTGGAGCTCGATTGAGAGTACCGGCAGAAATTCGAGCGAACTGCCGAGAAGTCCACGATGGGACAGAGAGGCTTACTCTAAACTCAGACTCGGAATTTTCGATTTGGTCGAGTTCTGTGTGGCGCGCTCAGCAGAACCTCGATGAGATCGACACATCAGCTGATCCGAAAGTCATCCTGTGTCTACGGCTTAGTTGGTTGACTCATCGAACAACTATGTGGAAGTCGCTGTTCTCCAGGGAGGGTTTGAGTTCTACTGGTCGATCTTCGAGAACGGGGCAATGTTTTGTCAGGGTTTTTGACTGCGAACGAATTCCTTTGTCAGCAGCGTTTGAGCGGGAACGTGAGACTTGTCAAGAGATCTCGAGGAGGCGGCAACCCCAGCACACGTGCTGGGAACATTGGTCGGACCTTGTCGGTTCGCAGCTCGGGCAAGCTTGTGGGCAAGACGCGCCGCCGGCAGTTTCGGACAACAGATGCCGATTTGGGAAGCTGACAGACATCCAGACGCCCGAGCGAACCCGAAACGTCTCTGAAATTAGATCTGGAGGTTCGTGCTGCACGGAGCTCATATCTCGGATTGCTCGAAGACGCCCGAAATAGGACGCACAAGCTATGCGCGGGAAGGCGTCCAACTGAAGCAGCCAGTCAGCTTACCAACCGACCAAACAGACGGGCAAGCAACCGGTCGACGAGCATTACTTACATCAAAGTGAGAAGAAACCGGACTGAGGCAAACGAGGGGAGTTCGTGGTGGAGGACGCTAGGATCTGTTCAACCAATCTCGACAGGCAAACCTCCTTTGCGCTTGTTCCTGATGATTTTGCGCACGCACCTTCAACAATATGTCCTCCGGTGGGGGGAGGCGGCGGGACGGCGCGGCGTCGTCCCCGAACTCCCCCAGATCGCTTGCTCATGGTTCGCCCTTCGGAGCACGTGCAACAGTTCCCCTTTACCTGTGGCAATATGTTCCGGAGAGTAGAAAATGACGAAGAGCAGGAACCCTGCCACCAGAAGGACTCTCGAGACAACATAGTGGGCAAGCGGTAGGGCACGAAGCGCAGCGTTTCTAAGATTGGCCGATCTTCCCGGTACCGCTGCCAGGAGCAGTCGTACACAGATACGAACGTACACCTATCTCTATGTTATGAGGAGAAGACGAAGAAATCGAGGCGAGGAGAAAAAGCTTTTGACGTCCTGAAAGCGTGCGTTCCCGGCGCCCTTCCTGCCGGCCGACCTCTTGGCGACTTGCCGTTTTTGGCGGACATCCTCGTCGTCGCGAGGGAAAGCATTGAGGAGCCAAACATCGACACGGTGGCACCTAGGACAAGCCGTGAAGACGGGGGTATCCGGGGCAAGGGAGTGGGTGCGCTGGCAAAGGATCCGGGAAAAAGTACAAAAAGAAGAAATCTCAATGTCCGCCCGTTTGTCTGTTCCCTCGCCTTCCCTCCAAAATGGATCGGTAGCTCTTCGTTCCAAGAGGCATATTTTCTGTCTGCGACCTCCAATCAGAGAACGAGAAGAGCAAACTTGCGGTTCGCGGCGCCCCCTGCTCGAGCCATGCATCGGCCGCAATGTTAATCCTTTCTAGCCGATGTTGCTTATCTTCTTCTTTCACTTGGATTTGAGTAATTCCTGAGGTTCGTCATCGCGTGGAACATCTGTTCTCCTCATCACCTTCTCGGTCATTTTACGAAGTGGATTTTAGCACCTCGAGCAGCACCGACTGGCTCGCCTGTACGGTGTCCCTGTGCGCTTACAGGAGACAGCGGCGGCGCTTCGAAGCGTGTCCCTACATTGTTGATAACCGGCGTATCACTTGTCGTAGAACCTTCTTGTCGATGTTCGTAGCTACGTTGGTTCGTGCACGCTTCTCGTAAATGGAAGGAACGGAGGGACCGAGTCGCTATGACGAACTGCCTGCTTGCCCGGAGATCAAGTCAGGCTGCGAGCTATCGTCACTGTGAAAACTACCGACACAGGGAGGATGTTTGGCTGATATCAGTTAGGCCAATCTCGCTTCGAACACGTTCAGTGATATGCGGGGCCGGTCCGACGCCACCAGGATGGCCGTGAAACGAGGCGTAGCTGTGAGTTCCCCGCTCGGGTTTTCACAGGACGAAGACGACGGCTCGTCGACGGAGGGATCACGCTTTGGACGAGAAACTCCGAGTGAAGCAAGAAGGAGGGAGGGGGGAATAACGGCGGAAGGGCAGGCAGAGTATACGAGGAGGGGAAAGAGTGAAGTAATATTCGAGGCCAGGCCAACGCAAGAAAGACGAACATTGAAGGGCAAAGAAGTTCCTTTCTCATCGCGCTACTCGTTAGCATGCAAAACTTTTTGAGCGATCACTAAACGATAAAGCATCGACTTGCTTGTAGCGTAATTCCACTCGTCGCCAGCTCGCCCGCTTGCCTTCCTGCCTGTCTGCCAAGCAGCCAGGGAGTCTGTCATGCACTCGGCTCGCTCGTTGCTGTTTCTGTTGCAGCCGCCTTTCTTTGCTGGAAGCACGTCATGTTGTTCTACCGAAGGAGTGAACGAATTCACCGAAAAAGAAAAATTTGGTCAACAGCTGCCAGCCTCGTGAAAAGAATCTCGGATTGGAGGAACTTGGGACCGCCGCGCTGCTATAAATTTCGCCTGCAGCACCCGTTTTGTTGCTCAGTATATTTAGTTGTTCAGAACACTTTATCTTTTGAGTCACCGCCGCGCCGTATCACCAAGCCACTCAGCCAGGGAGACATTTGGACTCAAGCTCGTGTTCGTGTCTTAGAACACGAACAAACGTCAGCATTTCCGACAACAGGGCGTATCAGCATGCATGGGACCGTTCCGACGCGACAGACGGACCTAACCGAGCATGAAGCGAGCGCTACACAGTCGGTGAAGAGCACCGCGCATTGCGCGAACTCGGATCGTTACGTATGTCACGAAGTTCAAAGCGCACGATCACGTATTCACGCCATTATGAACGACAAGCGTCGACCTGACCCGCGTACTTCATCTCAAGCAGCCTTGATTGTCGTCGTTGTTGTTGTTGTCGTCGTCGACGTCCTCGTACCGCGTGTTTCAAACGAAGCCGCTTCCTATGCTGGCGGTGGTGCTGTTGTTGTTGATGCCGCAGGCTTCAACGCTGGTGGTGAGGTGGCTGTACCGGTGGTGGCAGGAGCAGCAGCGGCGGGCGCGGCGGTGACTGCAGGTCACACTCCATTATTCATCTGAATGAATCTCCACGACGACGGCGCTGGCACTGGCGGCCGCGGCGGCGGCAACAACAACGACGACGACGACAACGAGGGGTAGAAAATGCCTTTGAAGAACAAAATTAATTAACAGAAACCTGCGGTTAGGACGTGCCCGACGCCCTCCTGTTGCCCCTCCCTGAACGTAATCAACGATTTAAGCCTCTCAATGGAACAGGCGCTCGCGCACGAACACCAGCAAAGTCAGTCAGCGATGACGCGCTATCCCGGGTGAAGCTGTGATAAATCGAAGCCGCGGCGATGGACGAGTAAATGACTCGATTGATGGATGGATGGATGGATGGATTAAATGATTGATCGATCGATTGATTGACAGTATTAAGTTCTGGATAATGGGACCACAACAACAAAGTCTCGATGAATCGATCAATCAATACTAGATGCAATCCACAATCGACGGCCTGCGGTCCGTCGAATCGATTGATGGTCTCGATGGCCTGATCGATGGTTTGGTGAGCCGCTCGATGGACGGCTCGGAAGAGCCATTGATGGATGTTGAGATTGTTTTATCCGGGATCCATAGTTCAGATTGAACACCCGCTGTCTCTCGATCCACCGTCCGATCCCTGGACTGGCCATTCGGTTTGCCGTCGTTGGGCTCTCTGGAGCAAGAAGGTCATGTGAGGGGGGGACGTTTTTCCATTGCAATCGGCAAAACGTCCCCGAGGAGAAGGAGGACAACGCTGCCAAAGACGTCGACGACCATGACCACCGAGAGGAAAAGCTGCGGTGGCGTTAGCAGTTGATCAGCAAGATGACTTCGTTGATATTTTGTGGAAGCAAAAGACGTCAGTTTCGCTCGGGCGGTCGCTTGCTCGCTTGGTATTTTCCCCCCTCCCTCCTTCTCTTTGTCGGTCGGTCGCTAGGGCGCTCGGCTGGCGAGCAGGCAGGCTTGCGGGCTGCTTGGACGGCGACCGCCCGTCTACATCTCAGATAGAGATCGAATGGGATTTTCCATCTATGAGGAAAGAACAAGATGCAATTTGCTTTATTGGCGTGTACTGTACCACTGAGTGAGCGAGAGAGACCAGCGAGCGCTCTGCTGAAGGCACACAAATACTCGTATACACACACACACACACACACATACGTGCACATATAGACGTTGCTAGAAAGAAAGACAGACGGGCCAAGCCACTTCGACGATGGCAACAACCACCGTCGTCCTGATGTTGTCGAGGCTCTCGTATTCACGCCTGGCGAGATCTTATCACGTTTTGTTGAGGGCGAAGTCCAGCGATCTTGGCATGCTGACAAATATCAGCAACACGGTCGGCAAGTCGACCCGTAGTTTCTGCGCATTATCTAACATCCTCGAATTGAGACCGCAATTCAGGATCGATGACTGGGCTCGAGTATGTTCGTCGATTTTATCGCTGTATTTAGGGAGAGGAATAGCAGAAAGCAAGACAGAGATGGTCAAAAAGATGCGAAATGAGGGAGGGTCTTCGCCAGTTGTTTTTCCCCGAAGAAGCGCGCGGCATTGATCGCTTTCGAGCGAACCTTTGGCCGAAAGCACGAGGTTGTGGAAAGTTTTGTGAGCTTGTATCTTTCCTGTTCAGGATGAGCTCTGCACCGGAATTTTCATTCGTCGAAGTGAATCGTTCCCATGTGCTTGGCCTCGGCTGACTAATCTCTATTGTCTTGTCTTCCGTTTGTTTAGTTGGTAGGTCGGAGGACTGCTTGTCTGTCTTTCGGTCGCTTGGCAAGACAGTCGAACGGTGGGTCGGTCGCATCATTTCGTCAATGTTCCTCCATCTCTGCTGGCACAACAGCCCGCGGCAGTACTCGATTAGTTGGGTTACTTGCTTGGCTTGCTCGCTTGTCGTGTTCGCGGCAAGGAAACAACCAAGCTGGCCGAGCAGTCGAGTTGCTCAGTTGTTCTGCAAACTGTCGGACCCTCCTTGACCAATCGATGCCCGTGTGGTTAACCCGACGACCCTTACTTGTTCCTGTTGCTCCAAACCGCCCAAGCCATTCGACTTAGCAGCATACTGTGACGCGGGGATGGAACAAGGTCATCCGCCGAACTCGACTCCAAGTAATAAGACAGCGGCACCGATGGATAAGACAGTGGTCGATACATACACCTCATTGGCAATGGATGGATGGATAGATGGAAGAGCAAGTTCAGTGATCGGCCAACACCTGTTCAAGATCGGGGGAAAATGCGGTGGTTTGAAGTCCTGCAAACCACAGTGCAGTAGGATAAAAGCGATCAAACAAAAGCGGAACACGCATCTAAAGACACAGGCGATGACGCAGCTGCTCAGCGGACATGTTGGGACACCTGAGCACCGCTATGAACGAAGAGAACGCTAAGAGATTTCAGAAGAAAACGATTCTCGGATAACCAGATGTATTCTGGCCTGTTTTCCCGGTCGAACATTTCCTCGAGCGAAATGAGAATGTTCTTGCACGACATCTGCCGCCGCCACCACCATCAGCGCCGATGTCGTTGTTGCTGTCGTCGTCGGCGCTGCCGCGGCATTTGTCATGAGAATGCGAAGCCAAACGAATACGTTCAGTGGGGAAATCTTGTGAACCCGTACGCAGATAAAGACGATGGCGAACAGGGACAGCCAAGAAGATGTAGAGGGAGCTCGTTCGCGCACGCAATCGAACATACATGCATGGCCAGAGGGAGAGGAGGAAACAAGGGAAGTGCAGGTAGGCAGACGTAAGCGACACGAGCATTGGCTGCTAGGCAAGCGCGAGAACGGTCGCGCGAGGGAACGAACGAACGAACGAACGAACGAGCAGGTAGGCGGGCGGGCGGTCGGTCGGTCCGTCGGTCTGGCTGACTGGCTGGCAAAAATCAAAAGCCGACTCTCTGCAGCTCCGAGGCGAAGTCCGGAATTGCGGGTGTACTCGTGCAGCACGTCGCGCTGAAATTGAATTTAGTGCAATTTTTGTCACTAGCCCGGAGGCGCTTCACCGCCGTGATTTGGTCGAACACAGCAGCAGCGGCATTGGAGCCGGCAGCGGTGGAATCGAAGAGAACGAAGAGTCGACAGACCCTCAAACCTGCCTAGTGAGTGAGCGACGACGGGGCGGTCGGTCGCTCGCTCGACCATTCTACAACTTGGGGCTATTTGATGAAACATTCACCAAGTCCGGTCACTCGGTTTTCTTCTCCTCCCTACATTTCTTGCGCACACTACAGCTAGCTGGATCTTTGTCGTCGTCATCGTCGTCTTCTCCTCGCAGCGACGACGGAAGCGAAGGAAGGAGTTCAGGATGGGGTAAATTTTCACGACCGCGACGTCGATTCGACTTAGAATTTTGACACAGGTTAACGGGTCGGAAAACCTCCGCCGATCCATTCCCCGCCGCCTTTCGTAGAGGTTTTGTCACGTATCAGGGAGATACGAGGGACGTAGGATATCGGCAGTCGTTGAGCTTGAACTGAACTCAAGAATTTCCCGACTATTCTCCCCAATGAAGGCGCAGAGGGCCAGGGAGCGAATTCCCGACACGCCATCTTGGCATGACCTCTTGAAGGTCGTCCACACGAGCGTGCTAAAACGGCCATGAAGAACCCGAACTCAATATGCTCTGATCTCCCGGATTCAGTTCCCTTGCTTCTGCTCCCGAGGAGCAGACAGTGAACTAGACGTCGCGTCGTCGATTCGAGCTCATTCCCTTCCATATTAGCTCGTTCTTGAGGCGGACGACTCTTACCGAGTTTAACGCTGCTGCATAAGCAGGACTGTAACTGATTTATCGATAGGAGACGAAGAAGAGAAATCATCCAATTAGTTCCCTCTCGGCACTAATTTCCTTTGCTGGTTCCTTGTCCATCACAACTCGGGAAGGGTGTGATTAGCATGTGGCATGCGACGGGACACGAGCATGCGGATTTTCGGAAAACTAAGACACCGACGGACGGATGAATAGATGGGAAAAGGGGGAATAATTATAAGAGGAAAGCCGAATACGAGCGGGACCGAAGTCGAAGTCGTCACGCATACCTGGCAGCGTGCCTGCATCGACGCGAGTGTACTCTGTTACCAGGGTGCTCGAGCTAATCGGAGTTCCTCTCGATTAATTGAGTTTTCATCACGAGAATATTACGAGAACAAGATTCTCGAAATCGCTCAGTCGGACAACACACACGCGAATCGTCGCGATATCCTGGAGACGGTGGCTCGCTTGTGACCTCTCTCACTTGAACGCTGTACTGCGAAAGATATCGAGAAAATAACTGAAAACCGCATCGTTTTGGCTCGAAGAGAGCACTGGATGACGTCCCCGCCGTGAGATGGAGTGACAGAAGACACTCGGATCAGCTCCTAAATAATATACCAGCTCGGCTGGTTTCTTTTAGCCCCATTTCCGTATTGGAGTTCCATCCCCTCGTCGTATCTTTTCCGAGCCTGGGCCGCCTCTTTTCTTACCCGCCTTACGAGCAGATGTCTTTTACTGCTCTGGGAGCCGTCTCCTTGGAACAGCATCCTTTATGAAAGCATATCGAGCTCCGATGTCGATTCATCGCATGCTGTCGCATCCACCTTAGATTTTATGCGTTCCCAGCACACTTTGGCTGTCTCCTCTCGCTCGACAGACATTCAGCCACTCAGCTACATATCCAGCTCTCTTCCTGCCCCGTCCCGCAGTCCTGCCAGTTCGTCTTTCATGCTGACGTCTCATCCAAAATGACGTTACCGATATTTCTGAAGTGAGCACGTTTTGCTCGGAGCCGTAGCTCAAACGAAACATCATATTGCACGGATGTCGACCTGGCCGTGTTGATCTGCTTTGGAAGCCTAAGCGGGAGGAGCTCTATCTTTCGCTGTCGCCGAAGAGGGGGATACATATCAAGTATTTATTGCTCTTCGTACGATACAGTCAGCAGGGGAAGAGTGGAGGAATCTTGCCTGGCGCGTCAAAGGGGCGACGTGAAAGAGCTGAGAGAGATCCACTCACTTAATAAGCAAAACAGCATCAAAGGCAACGTTCCTTCCATCTAACGCTGATGAATAGAGACTCTGATAACCCTCGACCTCCCCACACCCCAACTTAACGGTTCCGGACCCCTTTGTTGTCCCTCGGTTCCGTTGTCCCTCCTTTTCCATTCCTGCGCGGCCTTGCTCCTCTTCCGGACCGCGCTTTTCTCTCCCGCCGCCCGCTCCGGAGCCGCGTCTCCATGCTTCTTCACAGCGATCGAGCGAGCGAGCGAGCGCCGGCCCGGCAAGTGCAAATGGAGAGTCTGCAATCGTGGATATCACGCGACCGTGCACCGCATCATCTAATCGTTGTACGCTTGCACATATAAGAAGAACGCCAGCAACTCATACCATCCTTACTAAATATCGGAACAGCACGGTTTCGCACCGATAAACGATAGTGCCCTGTCGCTGCTGCCGGCGAACGGGCGAGCGTGCAGGCTGGCCGGGCAGCCGTGCGTCGAGAGGAGAGTCAATCAAGAATATACGGCATAATGAAATGGATGAAACAAAGGTTATCGAACCGAAAGCGTACTCTTTCCCCTTTGCTCGCCCTGATGGATCAATTTCGCGATACAAACGAAGCCATGAATCCCGAATCCTTTTCTTGAATTGCGGTATGTTCAGTGTTTCAACACTCGGAGATCAAAACATGGAGGCCCAGCTCGTTGGGATGAGAAGGAATAGAATGCAAGCCTCGTTGGCGAAGCGCGAACTTTGCGAGAAATAAGGCGCCCACTCAGAAAGTATCGATATCGTTCAAACGAAACGTTTGACGAAATCGAGAGAGTTAGTGATTTCCTGAAGTACTTGAGAGATGACAGCAATTACAAAAACAACTGTCGCAGGCCAAAAACTTCTGCGCGAAGTCGTGAAAATGACTGCCTGCCATATTCCTCTCGCCTAGGACGTGTGGCATGAACAACCGGCAAGAAGCCTGCCACATGTATTGCATTCTGAGAAGACTTGTTTTTTCTTCGATTCCAAGGCTTTCGCGTTCGCCGATCCAAAACCTTCGCGCGTGTCTTGCACATCTTGGCGATTCAGTTATCGGGAACTCTGTTCGATTGAGATTTCAGATCTGTTCGATGCCTCGCATCGGTTTCGATCCACGAACTTCGAGTTTCCGAGGAAACGTTGGCCATGAATCACGCAACTTTTCCCGCACTTCGATCGAAAACGAAGATCTCCGATCGAAGGTTTCCCTAGTGATGAATCATGAGGTGTCCCAGTTGCATCGAGAAATGTCTGAAAATAGCTCTGTTGACATTCGCACACGGACCCCTGGGTCACAGTTGCGAATGAATAGCTTGCATGGAGTCTCGCTCAGATTTGGGAATAATACTCTTCCAGCAAGCGATGGCTCTGAATGTCGGTCACGCGTCTGTCATAACCTCTCGCCTAACCGGGACGCCACCACAGCTTCGATAGTCGACGGGCTGAGTGACCGACCGGACGGTCAGCTTGCTGGTGGGCCGCCCCTTGAGGCAGTGCTGCATCCTCTAATGAGCACTTGAGATGGGGCAGCAGCAGCCATTGTCCAGCAAGACAGATAGAGAGACCGACACAAGCGAGTCAGTCGAGAGAGTGAGCGAGAAATGCTTGGTCGGAACACTCAGCTCCACTTGAAATTGGTCGATAATAGAAGTCGAGTCTCTCGGGTCGAAATCCGGCGACCGACCGACCATCCAGTCAGCTTGCTGGCTAGCCGGCCGGCTGCACAACTAACCGACCAACCTAGCTGGGTCAGTTCTTCTTTCTTCCCGCTTCGTCCACGAAGTAATAAGCGTGTCGTTCGTTCCCTTCCGGCCATGGAACGTGGCGAATTCGAGGCTAACGCAAGGAGAAGTCTGAAGGGTCAGAGGGACTCATTTCGCGACCAAAGTATAACGAATCGAACGATCCAAAGAAAGGGGTGAAAACCCCCGAAACTCGATCGAGCGATGAACTCGACAGTCGTTCCGTCCAACGAAAGGCGAACCAAGAGAAACTCTGGAAAAATCAACGTAGTTTGAGGACTCGATCGCTCGTTCGTCAGCTCCGACGACGGTGAAAGTAGACACGAAGAGCGATGAAGAAACGACATTCTGGGTTTTGCTGCGAACTTGCATTAGATCGACGAGGTCGTCTAGTTCCACCTGAGTCAAAGCGAGAGATGGAAAGAGATCAAATCACGACGGCTACGATGACATTGAGCGTTCCAACTCCGAAGATGATCTTGCTGATGATGTCGGAAACTTGGCTTTTGAGAAAGGCCGACCCGGTTTCGTTTTGGAAGAATCGAATTTCAAAACAGATCCTATTCCGCTTCCGCTGCTGCCTAACAAACTCCATGAGCTCCATTCTCCATTCCGATCCTATCTCAGAACCGTACTCGTCGCTTCCTGCGGCGTACTCCGTCGATCCTTGTTCCTTCCTCGACCTTCGCTACTGGTGGTTATCAATCCCTACATCGAACAACTTTTGCGATCGTCTCCCGTTATCGTCACGAGGTTCGCAGGACAGGAACGGCGACTCAGGACTGAAGCTAAACAAGCGGCGGCAGTATTCGATCTCTGCTGCTTATCTTGTTGTCATTGGTGTCGTTGACTGTTGTTGGCGAGACTATAGCCGACATTGCCAACGTACTACGCCAACACCCGTGTCGAAGCCGTGACTCTGCGCTGCAGATGCCGTAAAGTAGGATTAAACCGTAAAGTAAGCTCAGAAGAGACGTCGCCTTGTTGCTTGCTTGCTTGCTTGCTTACTTGCTCGCTTGGCCTCTCTGTGCGAAACGAGCATCCTTGTTGCTTCACTACTCTGCCTGCCGGCCGATCAGCCAGCCATCCAGTCAGTCAGTGAGACTGTCAGCTATCGAAGTATTGTAGCGGACCAGACGGACCGGCGAGCGGGCGGGCGGGTCGTTCGGTCGGCAGGCCGAGTACGGTCCCCAGCCGTACGACGAGCAGAACGGCAAGCGAGCCCTTTTCTCTGATATTGACACCTGCTTGAAAAAGAGCATGGGAGCGGCGATACGAGCTTTGGGACGTGGAAGCGGCCGGGAGTGAGAGATTGCGAGGGTGGTCGGTCGGTCGCCCAGGCAGACAGGCGGGCGGACGACCAAGCGAGCGAGCGGATCTGCTCACGAGGGAAAGAAAGCGGCGGCAGAAAACAGGCGGAAACAGCCCCCGTGGATGCAAGCCACCGGGCAACGAATGACCGACACAGCAGTCGGGCAGACACGCAAACACTCAAGCAGGAGGAAGGGAGGCAGGCCGGCCGGCCCGCCAGCCAGCCAGCCAGCAGACAAGTGAGCCACTTCCCAAAGGACGTATGTCCGAAGCACTGACGGACCGACATACGGACCATCCGAAGACCGACCGACCGACCGACCGATTGACTGACTGACTGACTGACCAAGAAGCAAATGCAGTGGAAGCCAGCAGTAATAATAAATAGAAATATATGCCTCCGAGATAGGCAGCGAGCAAC
>JAJSRV010000170.1:0-59942 GCA_021527715.1 Neoseiulus cucumeris | reverse complement strand
ATATATATATTTATGTGATGTCATTCCGAATTTACGATATCACATAATGTATATATGATACTTTTTCTAATTTAATAAGTTCAGAATCCTCAAAGTCGCACATTTTGGTCTCGATGGCCGAACTAGCGCTTCTCTCGTCGACATCGGCGCACATGTTCCGACTCGGAATCTGGAATCTATTCATTGTACTCTTCAGAACATCAGAGCGGATCCAAGTCAGAATACTTGGTTCCGATGAGAGGAGAGAGATCGCCAGTCTTTCGATGCTGATCATTCATCACCAGCTCGATTGATTCTGGACCAATGAGCCTTGACGTCAATTTTTCTCCGAAGAGCGCGTTTGATAACGAGGCTACGCGCAGACCGCTCTGCTTTCAAGAACATCCTTTCGATCGAAGATTCCTTGGATGGATATCGAGCCTTCGTCAAGTTTTGCCTTCGGGGTGAATGAGGCAATATCGAGACTTCTGGTTAGCTTAAGAATAATCGGTTGCTCAAAGAAAGTCATCGGCTTCGAGCATACATGGAGGCGAGAACCCCGGCTTAAAATCGCCACTTTCCACAAATGGTGTAGCCTGAATGATGTGGGTGTTCGCCGAGCGCCCGTTCGCTCGCTCGTCGGACGTTTGTGTCAAAGCCGTCAGCGCTTGTAACTGGCAACCGCCGCTAAACATTTGTAAATAGTAATTTGCACGTCACAGCTTCTTCTTAACAGCATGGTGGTTTGACATTTTGGAGGGAAAACCTGTTTCGAATCGTCATGATGTCGTCCATCGCTGCTTCGAAACGAATCCCGCTTTCGTTTTTCCTCGGATTTTCCGAACAGATCGATGTTTCCCCTTCATTTCTGGACAGCTTTCGTTCCGTCACTCTTTGCTGAGCTATGGTCGAAATATCCCCCACTTCCTCTCCAAATTATTTCCACGACTCGAAGATTTCTCGAAAACTCAATCCCAAAGCTCGATCACTCATATCGAATCATTACAGTCTGGAAAAGTTTTTTCTTTTTTGTCGATGCGTGGAGCCGAAGCTGGATGGAAATCTAATCATGTGTTTGCGTGTTTCGCATCATCTTTTTTCCGGGACTCGAACCGCGTTGATCTCGCTCGCTTTATCGCCAATCCACGAGTTCTCAATTTTCTCTGTTCACATTCGGGATTCGGCAAAAATATAGGCAAGAAAATCATTCCCAGTTGCGGATAACTCATTATTCATCGATCATCCCCTCAGATATCAGATGGGAGCACGAAAGAGATGAACGTGACCCATTTGTCGCTTGATCATCGTTTTGCATAAGATGATCAGATTCCAACCAGGCTTCCGATCGCACGGTATTTGACTCGAATTCAAGATGTTTCAGCCGTTCTTTCTCTTGTTGTATGTAACATGCAGTTTGTGAGTACCGAATGTGACATCGTACTGCATGCCCTCCTCGTCGATAGCTCATCTGCTGAGAAGAAGATCAAATTTCCCGGAATCGACGGCACGTGGTTTAGAAATGTTTTTTTTCTTGTTTTTACCCAGGCGCGAGAAAAAGGGAAACTTCCAAAGACTTGATTGGACCTGATTCGTTTTTCCCGCTGCGGCAGCCGGGCAAAAGAATTTCGGAAACTTTGTGGCGTCGCTGAATCGAAGTTTTTCCCTCGTCGTGTTCACTTTATTTTCGGCGCTCCTTCGATGCGTTGGTCAGCGTTTCTATTGAAAACGAACACTATACGATTCCCACACGCGGAAAGGCAGATGGCTTCTGTCACCGTGCCACAATATCCGTCTTCCTCATTGCAGTCGATCGGACTCATTGTCAGGACGAGCAAAGTCATCCGAGCAGTCGGTTTCGTTTGGATCTGGCGCGCAGCACTCGAGTAAGTCGAGTAACGAAATGAATCTTCTCCAGATTAATACCTGAACATTCATCGAATCGAACCGAAATCTCATTGTGACAAGAGAATTGTTGAGAAATTCTTCAAAAATATTCTTCTTTTTCTCCGCGCACTTGCTCGCCGCGGACATTTCGACAGACGATCGTAGTCACTGCTGTGAAGCTTCAAAATTTCACAAGCGACTTGCCTTCATGCGAAAGTAAATAAGCATCGTTCCGAGCGAATGAACCAGTGAATAGAAATGTCTGCTTTCCTTTGGGAGTGATTTTTTGACCGAAACCGGTCACCACTGCAGGTTTTCTTTCACTGCGTCGGCTTCGCCGCTCTTTCGGCTTTTTCTCGTACATCTCCATGTTCTCAAACGTGTGATGGTTTCCAAACCACCCAAAGTTAAGTTTGAGTTTTCCCATGTTTTCGTCCTTTTGAATATCGGATGCTTCTAGTTTTTGCTCAACTGTTTTCCCGTGAACCGACAAAGTTTCTTTCTCTAGCGTCGTTTCCGAGTAGGGAAAGTGAAAAGACTCCTTCAGTTGCTCGTGTAACGATCTTTCTGAAAGCCTGCAAGGGAGGGTGGAAATTTCGGTGGAGAAGAACGATTTGGATTCCATGATTGTTGAGTCCGTTCCGTTTTGTGCTGGTGAAAGTCTTTGTCACGACTTCCGAAAAGAATGATCTAAACATAGATTTTCGCAATCTAAAACGTCTCAATCCATCTCCCAGGTGTTCAGTCTCAATCGTTGATGGGATTTCGTGTATGTACAACTGTTGCAACCACTAAAATGACGCACGAAAAACTCCAACGACCACACGATATGGTTGCATTTCCCAAAATTTTCGACTTCATTTCCTCTTCCGAGAGCTGGATTGACGAACAAAATTAGGATCTCCTTCGCACGTTTCTCCACCGACGACTTTGATAGATCCTGATGAGGGAAAAATCGAAAGCCAACATCGCTGACGGCGATGGCGAAGAGTGCGGGAACTCCCTTTTAATCGCTGATTAACAACAGAAACAACAGTTTTTCATCGGGTGATCCTTCATATCACACGTGTTGAGCTGTTCCGGCTTCAACCTCCTTGTTTCGGTTCTTTTTTCTGTTTCCTCGTATCCCATAAATTCTGACGCCGAATCAAGCCGTCAGGTTGTTCGAAAGCGACAAAAGCATCATCAACGTACATCGAGATCTTGACGAAATAATTATTGGGATTCTTGACGTCATCCCCTGAATTCTCGGCGAGGTAGCGAACCCTAGAAACGGCGAAATAATGTTTCTTGTCGCGGAGAATGACTCGTGGAAACTTTTTGAAGAGGCCAGCCGCAATTAGAAATCGAGCACAGCCACATGCGTCATGTTTGAGTGCGGAGGAAAAGTTTATGCAAAACTCCACGGAGCCTCGACGCAGGTAAGTGGCTCGACCTGATGTCAAATAATCGATCAAGCTACAGCTGGGAAAGCCCTAGCCGTAGCTCGAGGGGTCGGGAGACGAGGTAGAGAACGAGATCGTCTGAGGGAGGAACGAAGCGAAGGAAGGAGGGAGGGCATATCGTGAGTATGATTCATGCATTGATCCACCGAGTCGACAGGCCGGCCGAGATGCTGTTACTCACGAGAACCTCGAAGCTTCGAAAGACCAAAACCCCCGATTTACCCAAATAAATCGTGTTCAAATCAAAGAGTGACCAAGAGGCGAGTCAAACTCGGCATTCACTCGATCCTTCTGCCAAAAACCTCAACGAATAAACAAATGAGAAATTCTCGAACTGAAATCAAAGAAACGAAACGAAAGGTCTCAAAATCAGTGTTCATCGAAGACTATGATAAAAATAAAGCTACGGTTCTCGATCCATAATTCTCTTTTTCTGAACAAGCAAGGGTCATGTTGCACTGAACGACAGGATCAGCGGCGACAGCAGCAGCTTGCTTTGCTCGGAGCAGCTTGCTTCCTCGAATGAGAGTCGAACGCTTTAGTCAATTAGAATGTATCGGGTCAATGTATTATTATGATGATGATGATGATCATCATCATCTGGTCTGCGTCCATTCTTGGCCAGCTTTGTTTGTTCCATCCGTTCGCTTGTTTGGCCGCTCGCTCGCTCGTGGCACAGTAAGCGACCGAATCGTGTATCGGTGACAAAGTGACCCTTCCATTCGATTGTATTACTTTGTCATCCGAGTCGCGTTGACCTCGCCGCAAGCAATGAAAGTGAGCTTGAAACGATGAGAACGAAGGCGGTGACCATCTTGGCAGGTAACAACCAACAGGTAGACATCGTCACGAACGAGAAACTTCGAAGTCAGAGCGAAGTTTCGAGGAAATTCTGGTGGCTGGCCGGGAACGGAATCCGCGCGCTCGAGGTCTGTGTCAGGGGCCCCGGGGCCTGGGACGAACCGTCGAACGAAGTCTGCGCGTCCAGCTCTCTCGAAAGTAAGAAGACAACGGAGAAATGGGAGCAGGAAAAAAGAAGGGGTGTCTGCTCGCTCGCTCGCCACAGTGCTGCTCCTTGAGTTTGAAGGCAAAGATACCGAGGGAGATTTATGGTGCGGGGAAGAACGAATAAAGCTGCCGCTTGCTTGTGGAGCAGAAATAGAAGACCGACTGAGAGCTCGAGAGCGAATGAGCAAGGAAGTGGGTGAATGAGTGGTATTCAGGGATATTCCCAGATACTCCGCACAGTCTTCCATATAATTCCGTTCACAGGAAGTCTGAGGGAGTAGATAGATTAAGCTCTTCTCCAGCCTGTGGAGAAGCGACTTCAAACTGCACGATCGAAGAAAGATCTTCGAGAAGGAGTGAGACTGATAGAAACCACCATCTCTAGGAATAGGGGAAAAGTGAGAGGACGATGGAAAATGGGGAAGAAGGATAACAAGGGGAACTGGTGGGGTGGGGGGGAATTCAGGGAAGGGAGAAACCAAAGAGCGGGAAAACTGGAGGGGAGGTGGATCTGCGGGGGGGAGACGGGGAAAGGAAGGTGGGAAAAGCCGACTGCTTTTCCAGGCCTATTCCTCAGAATACAGAAATATTGGAGCGAGTTGAGGCTGATTCGAATACTTTTCTCAGAAATGGGCAGTTCGGGAAGAATGAGCACTGAGGGCCAGAGCACTATGCTGAAACTTTTGCCCGCGACTCAACACAGTTCCTTTAGGGAACGAAATTGCATTCGCAAATTGCATTTGATGATGAAAATATTGTCGGGAAAAGTTTCCTGGAGTTTTCTCTCTTCTTTGCACGACGTCCTCGTCCTCTTGGGAGGTGGGGTGGCACGAATGGCGCTGGGCATCGTGGGCACGCATGCACGCCCGCGAGCGAGCCCGTTGGGTGCGAGCTGAGCGAACTTGGCGAAGTTGCAGTTGGACAGCGGCAGCAACGTAGTTCGTATCTTTGTTTTTTCCTTGGCATCATTTGTCTTCTCGCCAGTGGAAGGCTTGAGGAGACCATCGCGCGGAGCGGCGGCGTGAACCGTTCGAGTGGGTGCATGTGTGTAGCTGTTGGGGTTCGCGTGCGCCGGTAAGCGACGGAGGCTCCGCAGTCTTCTCCCAAGGAATTCTCGGCTATTTCTTCCAACTTCGGACTAAATTATGTTCTCTAAATGACAAAATATAATATTAAGCCGACTTCAGATGCCAGTCCGGGCGCTGAGCTCGTTAAAGTCTCAGATTCTGGATCGGTTCATCTTTCGCGCAGTGACTTACTTCTCTTCGGTTGAACAACGAAATCACCTGATGAGGTGATAGATCACGCGCTGAAAAGGCCATCAGTCAATCGAACGGGGAAGCGTCAAACAAACGAATCACTTACCCCGTTCAGGCGACGACGATTCGTCGGGTAAAGATATCCGCGTTCGTTTCATCCGCTCCTCTTAGCGGACAATGTTCAACTGATTCCGTTCTTCCCTTTCTCTGTTTGCTCTCATTAATTCTGTTTGTTCCGACATAGTTTCGATGCAACCCGATCGACGACATCAGACAGCAACAGCTGCTTTTTCCACCGCTCGTTTCCTTCCTCACCAGACGCTTCATCACCTTGTGTTGTGGTGATTTTCCTGTCTTCCCAGCTAGCGCGCCCAAACTAACGATTCATGCATGCCGACGACTTTGAAGTCGGCTTCCCCTCTTTTATTTTTGAGATGTGGCATGTCGTATGAACTTCTATATTTATATACATGTAACTCACATATATGCACACACACACACACACACATATATGCAGAGATGAATGTATCTCAGGGTGATAATTAGCGACCAGACACTTCAAGTTTTTGTTTTTTGTTATTCTCTTGGGAAAATGGAATTCTGGCGATTTCAATGCGTCGGAACAGCACCCCGGAATGTTCTTCACTCGCTTGGATGTGACGCTAATGACCTCGTTGTGAGTTGGACGATGTTCTGGCGTACTGTTTGAAGTTACACGAAGCGAGCAGAAAGTTTTCGATGTCAGCGATACGATCTCTCGGCAACGCGGTTGGGGAAAAAAGAACGAGCTGCGGCGGGTCTCACCGCATCGCTGAGAAAATGCTTCTAGGCTCCAGGTGTTTTTTTCTTCCAGTGGCCGCGCCGGTTTCTCATATCAGGACAGCCGCTGACTGGGCACTTCTTTCAACCAGATCAACCAAACTAGTGAACCAATCAGCCGCTTCGGTCAAGAGACCGATCAAAGAAATCACAGAAATCTTCGTGAGATTCGACAACACCGAACGCTCAGTTTGTAGTCAAGCTTCCGCGTCCAAAGAGAGCGGATCCATGCTGAGCAGCGTGGGAACGTAGAGAGCAAAGCAGATCGCTAGCGCCCGTGTTTGTCTCGAATTTTGACCTCATTGTGGTTTGTGGTCCATCGAGACGTTTTCAGAAGTTCCGAGACGAGCCGGAAAACGCTTCGAAATTCCAAGAGCGAAGCAGCGCGATCGAATCATTGGAAGGACAGAAGTTCCTCAATAGAATGGAGGTCCCTGATGAGAGGACCGAGACCTTCCGATGTGTTTTTCCAAAGAAAGACCCTCGATACCCTAACTAGGACCCTTGCATCGTCCGACCGCAGTATTACTACGCTGTCCTGACCACCGATAATGTGTCCGCGACAATGACACGAAGCAGACATCCCTTTGTTTCCATATCGTGTCTCGAGTAATTATTCTGACAAGTGCGAATACTTGAGACATTACAGACCATTCGTCCATGCATGTCATCTTACGTCCGCTAACAAGCGTCTGTTCGTCGCAAGCTCGAGTTTCAACGGCTGAGAGCTCGGCGAATTCTCGAACGAGTTCGATTTCGTTCTTCCAGGGAAAACGAAAACGAATCTTGTTTTTCCTCTTCGTTCTTCTACTCGAGTCTATTCGAAGTCGCCGGAGAGAAACGAGAAATTATGGGATTGGAAGGATAGCGTGGAGCTCGTTTGTTTCCCTAAACTCACTCTTCGCACAGAAAGGCGGAAAAGCAAGAAGAAATTTAGCGGAAAGAACTCATTCTTCTCCATGAGAAAGAACCAGCGTTCATCTCATGAATCTGAATGAGTCCAAATCACTACAAGGCTGTGGATGCCCGCTCGTCGTGGAAGCGTCTTCGTCCTTGAAAACGAATCAAGGCTCTAATCTGGAACAACGAGCCATTCCAACATGAGAAAGTAAAAACAATGATGATGATGATGATGATGATGCCGGTAGAACAGCTGCGGGAGTGGAATCAAACAGCAACAGTTTTCCGTCCGAAACTTGGATGAGAATCGCGAAGCCGCTCCCGAGGCAATGTATAACGTGCTGCAAGTTAATTCGCCGGAGATTGATAACCTCGTCAAAGTGACAATGACCGAGAAGAGAGAAAAACGAGCGACGACGGAAGAGTGCGCGGGGGTAAGAAGATATTGCACAACGGGACTCGGTAACTTTGCGGGCGTGACCTCATCTTTAATCTGACCACACATAAGCGCGCATACACGGTATGTGGTGCACCATATGTGCCCACGAGTGTACGCGTGTCGGGCGCCTGCGTGCTCGTCTGTGTAAGCCAGCCAGCTAGCGCGCGTATGTGTAGCCACGATGACATATTGCCTGAGCTCCGACATCATCGTGACAAAGCCTTGATTATGTCCACTGCTTCTTCATGCCGAGCCATCTGAGCACGTAACCTGGAGGGACCACAACAAATTGGCGCTCATGTGGTTACGCTAGACCCGCGTACTCTGCATCTTTCTCACGGGATCTGAACGGAGTTCCCCGTACGTGACTGACCCGAGAGGAAAAACGTCGGACGAGTCGTATCAAATCGTATCAAAAATGGAAACACAGGAAGAAAATCCAGTTTCAATGGAGACGGAACCCCGGAAGTTACTCTCAACGACTGGAAGTGCTGGACTCCAGCGTCCACGGTTGAAGGTCACAAAAAGCTGAGTCGTGCGCTCAAAATCAGCTCGTCAAGCCAGATACTCCATCACGCATGAGCTTGTTTTAATCCTGTCAACAATACTACTTTGATGCTATCACGACGGAGAGAGGTGCTGCCGCGGTATAACAGGTAGAACACATCTATGAAAGATGAGGAGAATGCCGTTCCAAGCCGCAGGCAACAACATTCACTTCCATCAAATCAGAAATCAATCCCAAAATCTCCGACTGAGTGGTCGATTGACCGAAAGACGAAGGTTCTAAACATGCTCGAACTACAGCCGAGGACGGCAACCTGGATGCATGTACCCTATATTCCAACAGACGCGTGATTTTCGGGCGTTCGATATCGAGGCTGGGCTCCCGTCAAATTCAACAACACACTCTATCTATTTCGAGTGAAAATGATAAACTGCTCGCTTATAGCTCCGTTCAGACCAATTGGTTTCGGAGCTCACTGCACCCTGAGCCGCGGTTCCCGAACAGCGGTAGCACAACGGAAGATGACGAGTGCCGTGTTAATTTCGATGCTCGGCGAACCCATCCATTATTCCGCCGACAGATTTCTGTGTCGTTTACCTGACTGGCCGCACAGCGTTCCGTTCGTTCGTCCGTCCGCCCGCCCGCCCGCTCGTCCGACCGCCGCCGCCGCCGGATGGTTCAGTGCCTCTCGAAGCACCCTAGCATGCCGGCGGCAAACGTTGACGGGGTATAAACCCGTTTCACTTCTCTGTTCCGTCCGTTTTTGAAACTGATGGACTCGATATCGTGCCGTCCGAGCGATGCAGCAAAGATGGGAGAAAAAATATGAACGGATTTTACGCGATGAATAACAGAAGCAATTATGCTGCAGCACTAAACGCACTTCGGGCAACCGACCGAAAGAGAAAAAAAAAAACATGAAATACAGCCGCCATAGAGAAACAGTGCAACTCTGTAATTGCTCGTCGGACACATGAATCGTTCACCAGAAACTGGATATCGTGGTACTCCGGGTATCGCGGTGCCACCGGGCAGTGCCGGTATACCCGATGGTATCGCGGTATCATTGGGAACTTATCACTTTCAGTTTTGTATCGCGATGCCATAGTATACTGTCGATCGGTACCCCGATACCAATTGGTACTGCACATTGAAACGAACCCAGCTCACAATGTATGACAAGTCGATCTCTTATCGTTCAAGAAATCCATGTGGAACGATAGTTCCAAAAGTTGGAATCGAGGAATTTTGTTTTGTCGATGACGAGTCAGAAGCGCGGAACTTTTTCCAGCGGTACCATTAGTCTTTTGCGGGTCATCTTGGAAACGGCTCATTCTTCACTTCCGACTCCTCTTCGGTCCCGAAGTCAGCTCGGACACAAGGAAGTACTTGACAGACGGACTAAATCGAGGAAACTCCCTCCCATTGACGGCTGCGGCACTCGTTGGTACTGCAGTGCTTGGTTCTGTCAAACGACCCTGGTCGATGGTCAATGGAGAACAAAGGAGCGATCGTTCAAAGACGCCCTGACTGAAGAGAATCTCCAGTCGCCACCATCTCTGTCAAATGGACGCGAAGTCGAATATTTTTGATTGACGCGAACGTTGAGAAAAGATGCCGGTGGTGTCAAGCAGACGGAGAAAATGTTCGAACGAGAAAATTCTGTACCGCATCGGCCTCTGGGAACATAACCACTCGGTTATTGCCCCCGACACGCGGAGCGGGGCGAAGAACTCGGAGCTGAACTTGAAGTTTGTGACCCGATTCAAAATTTCCCGCGTCACCCACTGGGCATTAATCAAAGAAAAACGAAGTTGTCCAGAGAGAGAGAGAGAGAGAGAGAGAGAGAGAGAGAGCTGAGGCTTGTTAGCTGAGCGGGCGGGATGTTGGACGAACAAGCGAGGGAGTGAGAGAACCTCAGGGGGCGTTGGATATGGGAAACACGTCCGGCGGAAGAAACGGTCCGAGGTTCTTCACGAAAGGATTTCTCAAACGCAAAGGCCGGTTCCTTCTCCGAGGAGCCGAACAGCGTTTTCTACGCCCCGTCACGCGTCCTCATCGAACGCTCGGTGACGTGTTAAGTGACGTTCCGGAGGCGACGGTTGACTTGCCTCACGTTTCTTTTGTTTGGGGGGAACACGAGGAATCCTGACGGCTTTGAGTTCCGTAAATTCGAGTTCCACTCGCGGGATCTGGCTCGAGGTTGGAGAATGTGATGCACGAGTTTGGTTTCTGAAGGAGTTCCTCCGCGGGCTAATGGAAGAACAGCGAGGAGTCAAAAAACTCCATCGGTAATTAATTCTCTCAAAATCGACATGGCCAAGACATGGCGGATGGAGTGCGGTATTCGACTTGATGAACGCGAGCTCATGATCCACAAATGTGAAGAATTTCATTTGTGAGCCGTTTCTTGGGATGGAATGGCTGTCGACGATCAGAGAAATCGTGATCATGGGAAAAATCATCGCAATGTTGGATAATACTCCGATCTGGATCGAGAATCTTTGGATGAGAGATGGAGATCGGTCAGAAAGGTGAATTTAGAGTCGAAAATGACAACAAACATTCATCATTCATTCATTCATTCACGAATCAAATCGAGAAGTGAAGCTCGTGAACGCCTGAATTGATTGGCCGATCTTTAGTGGCTGAGTGAATGGGTGAAACTGTTACCGAGTACTAAAAAAACCCATTTCCTGCTGCCGAAAGAAAGCACAACACGAAGTTCGTGAGAAGCATTGCATGTCCAAGAGACATTAGCTATTAGGAGACAGAACAGGAGTGGAGGGCAGGAGTAGCAGGAGACCGAGAGGCGGGGAACACAAAATGAAATAGCACAACGAGAGAAACGCTCGATAGCTGCTCGATTCGACACGAAACCTCTGTTGATTTTGGTACTGGGGTTCGAGGTTAAGAACTCGTCCAATCCGGTTTCGAGCTGTCGGCGTCCCTGTCTTTCGTATGTTCCTCAGTTTAGACTCAGGATTCGATTTTGATGAAAATTCTCATTGACAATTGAGGTAGGCCCGTCGACGAATTTTCAGGTTTCGTAACAGTTGAGTTACGTCGCATCTGTCAACCACGCTTGTGTCACACAAACGTCATATTAGGTTCATGCAGAGACTGTGTTTTTGTGCAGATACAGAGTTTTTCTTTTCGTCACCGGAAACGCCCAAGCTGGTCCTATAGAGCCGCTCGGAGTGAACTTCACGCATGGCAGACTTCGGCGCATGCGTCCGACGGACAGACAGAAAACTTCAACTTCAATTGCTGACCGGTTCTGGCCGCCGCGCCGTCGCTGTTGCTGCTTCTGAAGCGAACAGCCGAGGTGCGCCCTCGTCGGTCTTTCAGCTTCGTCCGTTCTCGTGTCAGTCTGGTGGACATGGAAGCGAGCGGCGCGCCATCTGAAACTTCTTTTCTGCATCTGAAGTGGCTCGTGTTGGTTGCGCACTGCTCTTGCTTGCCAAGGACAACGTTACTCACTTATATTTCGACTTGAAGCAAGGCTGCAACTCAGATTCTTTCACCGCTGTTTCACTTTTTCCCCTTTTCCATTGGTTGGCCTGGTCCCAAACTCCTGAGAACTTGAACTTCTGTTCAGAGATTATTACCTCGTTCTTCCACAGAATGGGAACACCGGATTCGCCGGTGCTCGAGCTCTGAATATTTGCCGTAATTTTTGACAAAAGTTCAGGTTCGAAGAAGAGGTACTGTTGATATTTTCAACTTCAATCAACTCGGCCTCGAACAAAAAAGGGATCGATTATATAGCTTTCTTTCGATTCTTTGTCTTTGGTTTGACATATTCCAAAGTGTGCCTAACTTCGGGGGCGAAGCTTTCCTGGATCCGGTGACGGTTTTGAGGAAGGTGGACGCGGTTTGAACCCAGGTGAAATCGACAATCGATGCGCTCCGTGCACTTACGCGAAACCTTTGGCATATTAGACATTGTCGGCGTGCTTTTCTTGTCATATCACACCTTGACTTGATCATTTCGCAAAGAATCGACCGAATCTTTAGTTGTTCGTTGTCCCTAAGGCGGACACTTTGGCCGTTTCATAAAATCGAACGGGATGGCTGACCGTGAAACCAATGATAAGTCAGCCACCAAGCTAACATACTTTGAAACAGAGTAAAAGATTGAATCTTCCGAGACGAACGCTAGTGAAGAGATTCTGGAAGTATTTTCGCCAAAACTGAATTCCACTTGTGTTGGAGCTTCGATCATGTTCATCCTATCAGTTCGGTGTCTCTATCGGAAGCCGTATTGTGGCTCTTATCGAACGATGGATCTCAGTGAGTACTCCGCCTAATGATCTCCACGATGAATGAACCACTAGCGTATCGGTTACACTACGGAATTCACTCTGAAGTTTAATGGATCCAGAAGAAATGAGATCGAATCGCCAAAACCCCGAATAAATGTCGCGTTCAGGACAATGAAGTAGATCCTGTGGTCTTCGGGCAACGCCGCCGCAATGACCTCAAAAAGCCCTGGAGTGAAGAATTTGTGCTTGAATAAATTCTCAACGGTTTCCGCGAGATTGTGACCCCGATAAAGAGCGACGTCACTTAGTCTGACTTTGTGTCTGCTTAAAGCAGCTGATGTTGAACTATGTTTCCCGATATCAAACGAGATTATCGAAAATAAACAAAAATGGAAAAAGGATCAAAGATAGATAATCCAGGCCGATCTGGACAGAAATCAGACAGAATCGACTTCGGAAATAAACGATTTGTTCGCTACTTCTGAGCTAACGAATTCGTCGTCAGTCGAGACGACTTGATTCGAATCAACACGTGGATCATTTCGTTTCCTCGCGGAACCTCGTTTTTCCATCCGACCAAAATCACGGAAACAAAAGTCAAGTTCTCTCCTGGGTCGGGAAATTCATGAGCTGTGAATGATTTCCCAACAATAACGTCGGCTAAAAATGAACGAGCGGTCCCTAGCCGTGCGTGCGGAGCTCACCTGTTTTTCAGTTCCTGTTTGACCAGGTGGGTGATGTCGATGACGTAAGTTGAGCTTGTTCCTAGGGGATGAATTTTGTAGGCACAAATGGCAGCAATATTCCACAGAGAGAGAGAGATCGATCACTGACACGAAAACCTTGAGGAATTCACTCGTCGCGAAGAAGTCAACTCGCTGTCGATGGACTTTTCGCGTTTCGATTCCACCTGCACTGGATCCTCAGGATGTCCAACCACTTGGTAACAGAACAGTCAGATGATCCACATGGTAATCAGCCGTCCATGGCAGCGATCAAATTCACTCAGAACGGAATGCGAAACAAACAAGAACTGGAGGAACTCCACCGAACGACATTCGATCCTCGCGGAGCTCGAGAACTCCCACAACGTCCTCGGAAATCGATGGAGTCCACGTCTCTGAGGTAAAAGTCCGCGGAGTTTTGGACAAACCCAAACGGAATCCCGTCCTGAAGTCACCGCGCGCGGAGCACAGGGGCTCACATTGCACGGTGCACGTCCACTGCACGTTGAGGACACGCTTGTATGATGCACGTGGAGCCGGTGCTGTGATCCAGATTCCCCGCCACACGGTGTTCAGCTCCTACCTCCGTTCAGGAGTTGTGCGCGACTGTTGCCGCCCGAGCGATTTCCCTCGCCGAAGAGAGAGGGCTCGTTCGTTCGTCGAGAGGAAGGGTTCTCTGTGCTTTCCGTGTCCACCGCCGAGGTTGAAACGTAACAATCCACCGAATTGCGCGGAGGATTCCAGCCTTCTTTCGACTTCCTTGGAAATACGGCGATCTTGACGGACTTGATCGAAGCCTCAGGTGGAACGAAACTGGCAGCAAATAGACACAATCACTGAATCGAAAACGCACCGCTTGTTTCTGTACGTCACTTAAAGAATCAGTGTCTGTTGTTTGCCATAAATCATAGAATCACAGAGTCAATCGATTGCCTAGAAGATAATCTCTCTGAATCGGAGCGAAATTCCAACGACTTGGATATTGTGATGCAGACCTGAACCTGATAGTTATCCGAGAAATTCTGTCACTCCCTACGTCTCTATTTATTCGATTCACCTGCTTAGGTTGCATAGGAGGACTCGATTTTCTGGGGACGAATTTTCGAAAACTATCAGTTTCTTCGGCTCTAATTCTCGAGTCATTTTGACGAGTTTTCCGCGAGGGATGACTTTTTGGAAATCGAAAGTTTCATCATTCCTGCCACTTCTTTGCTCCGATGACAGAGAAACCAAATCGAGAAACACCATGAGACGCCTTCCAACTGATTTGCAGGAGCATCCTTGCGGACTCATTACCATGAATACACCCACCTTACGCATAATGCGTTCTTCTAAACAGTCATCCAGCTTGGACAAAGATCTCTTGCTCAATAGATTCGGTGTTCCTGCTGTTCAGGTTCGGTGATTCAGTGAGCGACCTCGATGGAAACGATGTTGGTCTATCTATCGAATATATTCAAGCATCGATCAGAGCCGGATTATGGGATCCATTACGCGACGTAATTAGACATATCTGTCACCGACAATTGACATTCCTCACTTGTCTCGAGTCCATCTTCCCCCGCGAGTGGTCGCCCGGAGACCGCGGTCTTCAGTCATAGTAACGTTATGTCCGGCGATCATTCTCACGACACACAATCCCATATGAACCCCCGCGCTTGTGTGCTATGGGCAGGGCCGGCCTTAGGGGGGGGCAACCCGGGCGATCGCCCAGGGCGCAAGGGCTCTGGGGGCGCTTTAGCTTCGCACGTTTGACTCACAGACTCGAATTTCTGACACACGGAGGAATTTCTCTCCGAAGTTTTGTCCAGAAGACTTCGCTCAGCCGGTTTGAGAAGAGCTCTTCTCCCGGTACTAGATGCTTGCCGAGGGCAAGTGTCTGAACGAGGTGGCATCCATGGGAACCATCTCCAGAGAGCCGGCACTGGTCGCGATTTGAGCCAGCGATGATGCCGTCCGGATGCACATTCGGCCTCTGGTTCCAAACGCCCTTCTGGTACCGGACGCGATAGCGTCAGAACACTAAGCTATCACCACTGCTCAGACTCGAACATTGAATTCTGACTCCTTAGCTAGTGAAGAGCATCGCGAAGCGCACGATGAGCCGACTCAGGCCCGCAAACATGCTCGTCCTGTTCATCCGTTCCAAATGATATTTACATACAAAATTGATGGAAGCGTCAACATCAAAATACAGTCACGGAAACCTCTCACTGAGAAAAACTGCCCATCCATCTGATCTATGTAGAAAAATGTTAATTTCTTAAGGATTTGATATAACGAGGAGCTCTCGTGGAACCTCGAGTACCCTGACGGCATTTCTTGTTCTTCGAGCTATGACGCGATCGACGGTGCTTGGGTGAGGAAAGAACTATGGGCGTATTGGAGGAGAACTCCTCCTCCTTGATGAGCGACAGACTCTTGGACTCTTTTACTAGGAAATTCCAACTCTCCTCCTCAAGATGGAGCGCTTCAGAATTCTCGCCCGGGGCGTCATCCGCTCAAGGGCCGGCCCTGGCTATGGGTGCTCAGCCATCGACTATGAACACGCGAGCGAGTAGAGCACCGGGTCAGGAAGAGTCTCCAAGCGGGCGGTCGGATAACGTGTTTGCACCGACCGACCAATTACCAAAGTGCTGGCGGTGCCGGAGACGAAGCTAATATCGGGCTCATATTCTTCGGCGACGAACCGAAAGCCTCCCGAGAAACTCGGCTGCAAATTCTCAGTTTCCGTTCGCTGAACAACCGCTGCCACCGGTCAGCACGGCTCACCCGCCCGGCAAGCCAACAACGAAGTAGCAATGCGACTCTTGGGAGCGATCAGAGACAGCTCGTCACTTCCCTCCGGCGAAAAAAGAGAAAACCAACTGACCGTACACAGAAGACTGATTGAAATGAATACCACCATGGGCACATATGAACACATACACACACACCCAGTGCGCACAGAGACAACGTCGCCGGACTCGGCAATACTCGCGCGCAAACATGACATGCCCGGCGAGAGACACTTGCAATAAATGCACGAGAGAAGCGAAACTGTAATCACAGAAAGAAACGAATTCGGACTCGCGCGGATTTCCCTTGACGCTCTGAGCACTTTTTCGGCTCAGGAAACTGCATACTCAGGATTTCGGGCTGTTTTGTTTTAATCCTTGAGGAAAGTCCTGGAAACACATCCTTCTGAAAACCGTCGAGGGAGGATTCTGCTGTTCCTGAACTTTGTTCGAGTTTTCCGACGCCGGGAACCGCTTCTCTTACCTGGAAGGAAAATGACGAATGAATATTCCAATAGTTCCATCTTCGGCGAGAAGGACACTTCGAATTTGTGGACTCTTTCTGCTTACAATTTCAAACGGAATAAAATCTCGACTTCCATCTCACTTTCTCTTTTGGAAAATCTCGATATACTTTCAATCTCGTGACGAACGGTAAGTTATCAAACAATCCCCTTGAGAATACAACAAATTCCCTCCTGAAATCCCTCAGCCCGAACCTTTCTTCTTGGATTGTGACTTTTCCTCACTGACCGCGCCAACCTAGGTGAGTTGAATCGAGCAGTCCGGATCCCGCATCCTGGGGCTCTGATAACACTCAAACTGGCAGCTCTTCTCCGCGCTCGAATGGTTGAATTGATTTCGGAAGCAATCGCCAAGTCAGTTGGAGCAAACTATGTCACCAGTTCGAACAATTCAGCTCTAAAACGGAAGTTCAGCACACTGGAATTGTCGAGATGGCGACATCAGACCCTGCACCGGACGCAATGTTGGCTTGTGTTCTGTTGGCTTTTCGACGATTCTCTCTCTCTCTCTCTCTCTCTCTCTCTCTACATTTCGGTATCTCTCGGATGTTTTCAGTTCTTTTGAAAACGGTATCTCTAGAATTTCTCCTCTTTTGAGGCCGTTTTCTCGACGATATTTGGCGAGTTTCCGCTGGCGGCGTCTCTATTCTCGCGAATTCCCTCAAATGTCGAATCCGAAGCATTTTTGGCATGCGATGCCTTGAAGCCGCGATATCTTCTGTGTCATTGATTGTCTCAGATCGTTGGTGCAATATCGTTCGCTGAAGTGGTCCAGCGGAGAAAAAAAAATAAGACGACACGATACCCGGCTGCTGTTGACTCCGAGATAACCGAATTTGATTCGGTGGCGAGTGGCGACTTCAATCGAAATTTCGTTTTCCTTCGGGAAGATAACAACATGTGGAGAGAAAAGACGACCACGAGGAGCGAGAGAAACTGACTTTGCTAGAAAGTGATACGAGATTACAAGTATGAGTAAATTCGTTTCAGCGGAACGATCTCGACCCTGAAATTAGTTCTGAGACAGAAGCTTCCTTCTGATAGCGAAACGACATTTTCCAAGAGAGGAGGGAATATCGAAAAAAGAGGTGTGGGAAGTCAGTGGAGTTCTCCATGTCGATGATTCAGCATGTCGAGCAACTTCCAGGGCTCTGACGCGGTCACAGCTCTCACAAAAATTGATTCAACTTGAGTGCAGAATAGCTGAGCCTGGAGCCCGTCTCAGAGGGAGCGTTGCGCAGCGTTTTTTTCAACGACCGATTCGTTTTTCCCCATTCGCATCTCTAACTGAAAAAGAGATGCAAGGCGATGACTGCTTCGCAACAGTTAATACAACACGTGCAAGGACAAGCGTGCCGCTCACGACGACGACGACGGGGTGGGCTCGATGGCAGAACAACAAAGCTCACAAGCCACGACCCAACAGCCCACCGACGATCCACGGGAAGCGGGAGAACACGGAGAGTTTTCACGTCCGACATCCCCCAGGAGTCATATCCTCCTTGCCCGTCTCTCGCTGCTCCTGTTCAGTCTCGTCTGCTCTTTCCTAAGGGACACAGTTGTACGAACGATGACTATGCCTGATGTCCTACGTGGAAAAGGAGCCAGCCAGCCAGCCACCCATCTTCTCCCTCGCATGGTGGCCGTGTATCATCTACCTCAGTGTATCCCTAGTCCCCGAGAATGGATGAACGGCTAAATCGAGTGGGCATCTCGCATCAGGTGATTACAGCCTTCCACCGATAGGTTTTTCTCCTCACTTCTTCGATTCGTGCTCGTTCTGAGAGACTTTCGGGGTTTTCAAGAGATCCCATGTTGCAGTCGGCTGCAGACGACTTCATTTTGTCACCATCAGCAGCACGTGGTGGCGCAGACCAAAAGCTCTTGCTCGACATGTAGCTGAATCGAGTTCATGATTGAGTGGACTGAGTAGCACTCAATAATGCCAGTCCTTATTAGCTCCCGCCAACGATCGTATCAGTCATCGGACCGTTTAACCAATGTCAGTTAAAACAGCTGTTCGGATCGGAACATGCTCACCCGCCTTTCCTACAGCTTTGTTCCGATTTCAGTCTGGGTAATTCCGAAACCAAGTCCAAATGACTGCGTTCAAGAAGCTGCTTCGATGACATTCATTGTTTCCTTCACTTCTCCGTTTCCATTTTGATAATTCAGACGTTCGACGCTTTCGAACGAGTCCGATCAAACGAAGAACGCGTGGACGCGGGCTGTCGTTGGATGAAGGAGCTGAGGGGAAGAAAACCTAAGAGGATATTTTCCGGCCATTGCGTACCGGCTCGCACGATGACATCACGTCTCGGACGCATATATCAAATTTCTTGTTCAAGTGCTTCCCCAACACCACCACCACCACCTCAGACGGGAGCGGTCCGCACGGCGCGGCGTCGCAATCGCCCTCGTCGGCCGCGGCATAGAGTGCCAACGCGGAACTCGAAAAGGAAACGGAGAATAAAAGAAAAAGACACAGCCACTGAAATAAAGGAGAAACGTAAGAACACAGCGTTGTTGGTCCGACGAGTCTTTCGGTCAGTCGGCCGTGGGCGGAGGTGAGCAGGCAGCTGCATTACGAGGTGGCAACGCTTTCACGCTTGGAATCGCGCTTCCCAGAAAGATCATCTCCTCGAAAGACACTACGCGTTGATTGGACTCCTCCTGGAAGCGTTTTCCCGACTCCTTTCATTCTCCCTGCGCCCGCCGCCGCCGTTGTTCCGTGCTTTGGAAACCTGATCCGTTTTCTGCGAGTTTCCCAAGTGGAGAAACACACACACACACACTCTCTGATGAACAGGACGGCGCTACAGATCTCGACTTCAAGCTCATTCCGAGCAGATAACAAACCTCCTTCAAGATGTATTCGCGCGAACGTGGTCTTTAGTTGAAGACTCCACAGTGGACGGATCAAGGACGAATGAAAAGAAAGCCTCCGTCAAGAAGATTTCACGAGTTTTCATCTGATTCCACCACGGAAAACCGGAGCGGATTCTCGAAACTTCCCGCACGACGAAGGTGCGGCCGTAGGAGCCGTTTGGAGGTAAGTCGGCGAAAGGCAAGAGACGAGCAATACAAGCAGTGGCTCGCCGGCTTATTCTTATTCCTCTACGGAAGTGGACTCGGAATGGGCGAATCAATGATGGTCGCTGCTGCCGACCACATCCGAGAGCTCCTCTTCTTTCCTGAGTTGCTGATAAACAAATGCAGTTCGCCAGTTGCGATAGCCGACCGGCCGGTCGGCAACCCGCCTGGCAAGTGAGCTGCGAGGGAAGTAAACCGCCAAAGCGGCCCGGCCGAAAACACAACTCCTTGCAAAACCTCACACCGAACACCTTGTTTTGCCCCTCCCGGCCCTTGCTTCCATCCGGTCAACAACAACAACAACAGCGACGGTAGCAGCAACAACAAGAGTCATGATAAAAACATCGCCAACAAAACGTCAGGAGAATCGCGATCTTGGCTCTGTTTCTCATGTTTGTGAGATGTTGTCTTGATTCGCTCTCGTGCCAGTACTCCAGAAGGGCGTGTTCAGAAAAGAAGTGAAACTTCTTCTCAGATTTGTGCGGAACACAAACTTGCGGACATTTCTCTGGATCAGCGCCACCTCATCACGGTTCTCCTTCGGAAATTTCATGTTTTCGCATCCAAGGACAGGGCCCTTATCAACCATCTGGAGATCTACGCGATCTCAGAAGTGCCGACGTAGCCGTACTGATGTTGCGCACCAGGTCTCACTTCCTCATCCAGCAGGAGCACGTCACGAGGAATTATCCCTTCAGATGTAGGGGAACAAGCGTCGAGGGAAACAACTCCTTGCCGTCAACTCTTATTTGATTCTCTCGGAGCCGACGCTGAAACTCGTTCTCCCCCCCGCCCTCCCCTCAGCTCCCCACACCTTTTCCCACATCTCAACTTGCCCTTCTCGCTCGCTCCGAGGAACCTGCTTTTCCCCTGTGTGCCGGCTCACTTCGAATGAAGAAACCCCTCAGCTAAACTCACCTTGTTGAGGAGCACAAGCACAACAGGTGAGGAGGAGCGGCTCAGGAGCGATGGGAGGAGCTGCGTGAGGCCGGACCTCAGGGCAGGTATTCGTGGAAACTGCAGGCCATGATTCGGCTGAGTCGGAGCAAGAAGAAATTTTATCGTTTCCTCGAGCGAGGCAAGCGAGTCGCGTGTTGAGGTAAATTCTTATTCGCTTCATCTCATCCACAAACTGCTCCGAGCGACAACATGTGAACCACCTCACCGCCCGCCAGGCGGCCCCGAGTAAACTTTGTTACCGAGAATTTTTACTTGGCCCAATTTGAGTCTAGCCAAAGATTCACTCCGCTCAGGTGTCGGAGGGAAAGCCACGATCACGGTCGGCTCCAAGGGAAAGTCGAAAAAGAAATCGGAGCTTGCATAAGAACTGCAGTCGTCAAATGATGTCACCAACATCGTGGTCGATTGACCAACAGGTTTTTGTTAGGGGAAGAGTTCTGGGACGAGCCGGGTAGAGATTGGTGTCGGTGTCAGCTGTTTAGGACAAGTAGTCATCTTTCTTCTCTGTTTCTACTAGAGCGGTTGCGGCGGCGTGTCGTCTGCCATATAAAGCGAGCTGAGCCATTTGAACCCACCCTCGGTGGTTTCGAGTCGACTTTTCGACTCTCGAGAGAGGGGTCGGTCACAAACCAGGAGAAGAAAACCGCAAAATGTTCGCAGGGGCGTTCTGTCAAGCGTCACCCTCATTACCACCCTCTTGCAACTCACTCTTCCACTTTCGCTCTGTTTCTGATTCAGCGTTCGTTCGAGCAGATGTTGGAACTTGCCAACACGGCACGGTTTCCACCGAAGTTGGAATCGATTCGTATGATGTTTCGTTTTCTTCTCATCAACCATAAAACGATCCGCAATATTTCCATCATTCCTGATTCAAAACTCAATATTGTGATGATAACTAGAATGACTTCTCGATATCGCCGCGAAACAGAACAGACGATCCGATGATGCTCGCAAAACGTGAATATTTCGTAGTTATTCCGCGTCTTCTCATAATTTGTATGTGAGTTTTGGCACTTGGGAACAATTTCGAAATCTCTAAATCTCTGTACTCTGTATCTCAATCATGTATCCTTTATCCCAGGAATTTCGAGTCGTGTAAGTAGCGGCGCTCTGGCGAACCTCGGTTCCAACGATTGTATCCGGTTGGACGTCGAACATTTCTCAAGTTCCTGAAGCAATGCTCGAACATGAGGGAATTGATAGCCGGCTCCTTAGCCGCTCTACCTGAAGGCTGAGGTAGAAAAACGGGGCCGATTCCATCAACTCTCGACGGTATCTCGCTCCTTATCGGGGCGTCTCTCTCTCTCTCTCTCTCTCTCTCTCTCTCTCTCTCTCTCTCTCTCTCTCTCTACACCGTCCGACGACCCTTCTGCCGTCTGGCCGATGAAGTTGTGGTTGTAATCTTCCATTACGCGTAGAGATAAGATCCTCCCCACCTCGTGCACCTGCTGCACCTGTAGCCCGAAGCTGCAGAGCTGTCCGATACAGCGCCGACGTCTAATGAATCAAGGAATGGATGGTCGCCATTTGTTGAATGCGTTCCTTGACACTAGCAACGGCGCGCGCGGCCATGTTCGCTTATTCTCTCGACCGGCTCAAGTGATTCGGCATTTTTAGAGTAAACCTCTAACCAAACACGAATCCAGATGCTTGACGGCAATGGTTTTTGTCCCGCAGTCATGCACCCTGGCAGGCAATTGGCGAACAGCAAGCTCAGACGGTCGGGTAGGCAGGCATGCAGGGTTCTTTCGCCGTTTTTCCCTGTCCATTCTCGTTCGCCCCAACAACTCACGACCACTAGCGACGTTCGCATGCAAATTGAGCAGTAATGACGTCTTTGCTCTCTTTGCAAACGACAACGTGTTTTTGCCGTGCGGCCTCATTGCCCAAATTGTGGGCGAAAAACGGGAAAGCGCTCCTGTTCCTTCGGTATGACCGTGAGAAACGAAGAGCACGCGGTCTCCGTACGCAGTGACGAAGATTGTGAGGACGGTGGACAGGGGACAGACAACAAGAGCCGAAATCGATGCTCGAATCAGCGTTCATGGTTTAGGTTCTAACTTCGGTGTGACAGTTTGTCGTGCGGCTATTCTGTGCCCCTGAGCTCTGGAAGCACGCCTGAGGGCTCGAGGAAGAGAGCTCGCGTGGAGTATTCGACAAAAAAACTCCATCGGACGAGGAGACGACAGAGGTGCCAGACGAAATTCAAGATAAAAACTCCCGGGTTTCCGCTGCTCTCGAGTTTTTGTTTGCTGTTCCCGTTGTTCAAAGGTCCTCCCTGACCCATGGTAGCAAAACTCTGGAATTTTTCGAAATCCTCTCTTTAAAAGACAAAGAGGGTCCCGAGAAGATCGGCGTCGCAATAAGAGTGGCGGAGGAATCAAGATCGGCTCAGGAGGGTTTCGGTGAGCGCGAGTTCGAGAAATTCGTGGGTGATGTCGAAGAACGAGGGAAAAAAAAGAACGCAGTCCTCCTCGGTGGCATTCCCGGCATAGTCGTCTCCGCGTCCGCTTCCAGTTCATCATCTTGAGAAGAGGCAGATGATGAATGTTGATGACGAATGGTGAGAATTCGCGCTCCATCGGTGAAGTGTTACGGCGCAGACTCGCCTGTCTGAGTTTGTTTAGCCCCGTTTTTCCATCGTTCCACACTCGCTCGCTCGCTCGCTCACTGACTCACTTACTTCTCGCGGACTCGGTGACGAAGAGCTGCTAAATTCGCGCTCCGCAAAAAGCAGCAGGCGAATCTGTCGTAGAAGCTGTCTCTTACAAAGTGTCGTCTGCCCACAACCACAACAGCCTGGGGACAGGCAACCGTAAACTTTATATGGACATGTTCCGTATAAAATATCGGTTGCCATTTGTTACGCAGCTCTTTTTACTGCCGACGCTGTGCCGGCCGGCCGGACAGGTCGAGGAATCCGGCACCTGACAAGAGATCCTCGTCGAGAATTTCATACTTGGAGCAACACTCCGCACTCAGGAAATTCATCATCTCCTACGCGCAGGATTGTCTCTTGGCTGTTTGCGTTCTCGGAGATTTCCGTTCGGCGATGCCAACGCCGGAAATGACCTCTATCTAGAACTGTCGGTCGAGCGAAACTTCCGATGACTGCCGACTCAGAGCTCCCAACTTCTCAGAGAGTTCCGTCGGCACAACTCGAAACTTGATTCCATTAGTCGAGGTCCTGACACGCCATTCCGGATTCAAAACGCCCGGTTTGCCCAAGGTTGCCCAAAGAAGCTTTATGTGCTCATAGAGATCCTTGCAGATCCGTTCGCGAATACGGTCACTTCAAAATGAGGATTTCTGGTGCCATTGCATCCGGGAAGGATAGGTTCACCGAAACGGATCGGATTCCAAATAACTTTTTATTGTTGAGTAGCTGAGATCAGGAACCGTATTTTGGGAGAAAAATGATACCAAAATCGAGTCAAGTCAAAGCGGGGCCCGGACACCACACCTTCTTGGGTTTCATCACCGGATCCGCTCGCGGGAAATGTATAACTCAAGAGCTGGAGAAAGTTTTCCGGAGAATGTTTCCAAAATCCTAATTGGATGGTCGAAATGTTCGCAGCTGGAAAACGCCGAGCGTAATTCAGAGAGAATTCCCGGAGTCGAGAGCATAGAGAAGTGCAGTAGCCTAAAGAGTAGCTCGTTTATCCGTCGGTCCGTTTGAAAAACCCATTACGTAGTAAGACGTTTAGGGAACGAGAGAACGATAATCGGTCAGCTCGCTAGCTAGCAGGCTCCGTTCCCAAAAAACCTTTACGCCAACGAGGCGGCATATGGAGCAAATGGCGCGAGGCCCCGCTCCCGGTACCTATCCCGAGGGTTAGGTCGAAACGAACCGAAAGATCTACCTTATCCCGCTAGCAGGAGCACTGGGAGAAGTATGCCCTGCCATATTGGACTCGGAGCTAAGCCGAACGTAGCAATTTCGAAAAGATTTTTGATTATTAAGAAAATCCGATGTCCGCTCCGTAGACGACGAGGGTGACTCTCCCACTATCCGTCCTGCAGGTGGTCGTACGGCACTGAAGTGAATTCCTCGAACAGAGGAGACTTCTCCATGCACGTGTAATACAGGTGAGATCGGGGCAGAGGTGATCGCGGTCTTTCCCGTTTTCTTTTCCCTGTCCTCATCTTCTTCCCCACAGGAGTCGACTAAACTTAGGTATGCTCCTTCTGTATTAAATCTAAATCCGCTGCTGCCGACCATCTATAGGTGCTACATTTGTTACACGGGCAATAAAGCTCCACCACAGCGTATTAGTGCTTAACGAGTGGATTAATAAGGTTGTAAAAGTGTCCCTCTCCGCCACCTGAATTAGCTGCTGCTTCTTTCCGTGTTTGGTTGCCGCACCCTCTCAACATACCTCGCCTGCCTTTGGCCATTCTCAGACGCCAGACATGGCTGGATGGTCTCGCCACGCACAGCCTACGGTCCAGACTCTAGAGCTTTAGGGCATGCCAGATTTCAGGGATTTCGCTCGCGAAGCTCTGCCTTTCACCGCGATGCGAAGTCGTTGAAAGTCTTTGCTCGTTTCTCAAACGGAGCGCGGTGAAGGTGAGGCCGACATCATTAGAAGCAATTTGAAGTGAGTGGTCGCGTTCCGACTCATGAAGATTGATGAATACCACCAACTCGAACCTCTTTGCGCCGGCCATTCTGTCTGGTCGATGATGAAGCGCCTCGAAGGCACGTTTTTCCTCGTCGTTTCTTCTTACATTTTGGGAGTTCGGGGGAAAACCGGATCGGAGTCGAGAAATCATCCGAAGAAGCCGGAACCTTCAAGCCGTGGAGGGAAACGAGAAGAAGGAAGACGGCAGTGGTTCGCGGATCTTTCCTTTCGATTTCAACTCTTCACCCGGTCTCTCCATGAAGTCGAGTGTAGATTGAAACAACGGGTAACGTGATTAAGCGCATCTCGACAGATGGGAACCGACTGAGTGGCCACTGGCGCCTGCAACGTGAGATTTCATAAGAAAACAGAATCACGCCTTGCGGGAGCTAGGTGGCTGGCTGGGTGGGTTGGTATATGCTTTCCGAAGCGGGGTTGAGGAGGTTGATGGGTGGGTGGCCGAGAAGAGTCGGACGCTCGGCTTGCGGGTTGGTGGGTAGCGGGGTGGCTCGTTGCGCATTTGCATTCCAAATTAACCGAAGACCACCGAGCGGGAGTGAGACGAACTTGAACCTTCATGGAACAAACGAACCTCGACGAGATGGATACCTACATTCGTTTCCGAGTGAAAACACCGTTATGGTTCCTAGCCCCGAATCTGCTGAGAGGAATAACCCTACACAGGAGCATGACGAGTGATTCCTCATGCCTGAATGAAAACACTGCCACGGACACGATTTCACGAAGTATCTCGTGACAAACGGTGTCTGATTCGTGAGGTCGATCGAAAATTCCAAGCGAGCTCCAATTTCAGTTTTCCAGATACTTACATCGGAAGAGTGAGTCCGCTTCGAAAATTTCGAGTGTTCGCGTGCTCTGCCACTTCCTGTTGTCTGATGTGCATGGTGCCGTTGTTGGATGTGCTCAAGTCTCATGTACTCGAAAGAACGTAGATTTGCGACGTGACTGAGTTGAAATCAAAAACAGCGGACTACATGAAGCAAATAAGGGAGAGAACGATACTCGAGACACGGCCGAAGAAGAAACGATGCCACTTCTCCGCTATCCCAATACACAGTTCGGTCATACCATATTTCACTATTAGCCGCCCTCTTTTTCCCCCGTGTTTTGCCGCGAAACTCCTCCTCGCGCGTCTTTGTAACTTGTGGCAACCTGGCATCCGATGAGGGGAAACGTAGACTGGGCATGCCAAGCAATCGAGGGGCATGCAGCCAACCACTGGTGTGCCGTGCTCTTGTTAGCGATGTGAGCGGCGTTTATGTATGCTGACGAGATCCTGGTCGAATGCATCCTGAATATGCGATGTTCACCTGTATTCGTAGGCCTCGATATACAAATGCAAGAGCTAAGGAGAGAATAACAAGCGAAGCCCGAAGACATTAAATTGCAACCGTTACAATCGTACGTTTCACGGTGAATTCCCGATCAAACTCTCGGGAACAGGGACCAAATCAAACCAAAGATCTGTGGCAAGCCTAGTGTTCAGGCTCCTCGAATTGTGTGAAATCGCCCATTTCTTGAACAGCAATCCACTGTTCACCGTTCCTTCTTCCTTTTCCCCCTTCCCGGGTTTCCACTTTGATGGGAGATTCCAGTTCTGAGGCATCTTCACAAACATTACATGGCTTGTGCGCTGATGTGAGAGAATCGATTGAGGCGAAGTCAGCGGAAACCTTCCCGAGTGCTCACAGTGTGTATCTCTCGTTCAGTGGACATCCGAGAGGATTCTGTTTCCTCCCTCCGGATCTCCATTTGACAAAAGGAAGCCCTGTCGTCGTCGCGAGGAGGGCTTCGCTTCAATATGCCGCTGCCGGCGCGGCGGCCCCTGGACCAACTTGGTGCCTGACTGAGAGCAGCAAGCCCCGCGTTCCCCCAAACAGAAGATAATCCCTGCACAGACAGGAGAAAGGGAATGCTGAGGATATTGCCGCGATTCGTTACAATTAGTAGGTTCTCCTCCGTCTTGCAACCCACCACATTCTTGCTTGCTCCGACTGTGAGAGGGGACGATAGCGAACAGACGGCTTGCTAAGTCCAAACGAGCGCAGTCACTTACCAAACCTGACTCTTTCTCTGAGAAACACGAGCATAACATACATATAGCGTGGTTTTAATTGGATGGACCGACCGACTTTCCCATCAACCCGTTCTCCCTGAACTATCTCGATTGGAAAGGGTTAATTGCATCGAACCTCAAGACGCTTGCGGTCAGGAGGGACAATCGCATCTCACGTTTGCGACAGCGAAACCGTCTGGCTGGTCAAGCTTCACATATATAACAGTCCCGAATGGCGCAAACTTCGATTTTCCAGGAAATCAGACTTCCAGATTTCATCAAAGTATTCCGGATTAGACAAATGCGAAGTCGGAAACCACGACCAGTGTGATCGACACTTCTTGCCTTCATCAGAGGCTCAAGCTCCTTTTCCCGCTGACAAGGAGATGGATTCAGTTTCGGTAGGATTTCATGCAAACCAGCAGAGATGGAAGCTCGGTGTCGATTTGCTCTGAGAGTCGAATAGACTCACAGCGTTATGAAACGAAAAGCGAACTCCTTGGGTTTTTCGAAGCTTCTCGAGAAGCTCCTCTTAGTGGGGCCCTTCAGGGGCCACCGCCTCCGAGGCTGAAGCAGGATATACGAGCCTTGAAACGGATGAAGGGAGGAGGACGTAACGATGATGATTTTGGCCGGAACTAACTCTTCTCCTTTCTTCCACGGGATGTTGGTTATGAAAAAGGTTTATGGCCACAACTATGACCTCAGAACCCGGGTCAGCGCAGCAACAGTGAACGAATTTCTTGCGAAACCTCACGCTACCAAACCAAAAAGCGCGAATTTCTCCGATCCGAGGGTTACGTCATCGTTTGTGAGGTTTTCCTTTTCGATATTAGTTCGAGAATCGCTCGTATCCGACTGCTGTTGAGCGTGGCAAAGCCTCATTAGCTGTCCTGCTGGTCAGCTGGTCGAGTTGCCGGCTGCTCGGACCGAAGAGATTTCGGGGTAAGAATCTATCACTCCTCCGATGGTTATCCTTATGGTAAGAGACTTCGGTTATCGCGCGGGGCTCTCTCTCGCTATCGAATGGACAAAGCCCACACCCACACGGGGTCTAACAAGGGACCAAAAGCCAGTGACAGCGCTTCCAAATTATAACTTATGGTGTATAACAGCGACACCGGCCCCAAAGCCTGCTTGGTATCCAGTAGGTGGATGCCGAGGTAGGCGTCGCGTTGCGTCGGTGGGGTGGAAGGAGTTTGTTCTCCTGAGGATCACACTGACACTCTGTCGTTCTCGCTTTCGCTCGGACACACACACACACACAGAGCGGCAGGAGCCGGTACAATACAGAAGGTGCTGACTATAGACGCTGCGGACAAGAGAAACGGTCCGAAATCCAAGAAGCTGCCGACTGAAGCATTTGTAGACATCACAGGGATCTTTGTTGACCTCCCCACGACAGACATCACCTTGGTCCTTTAGCCTTTCGAATCGGATGGCAGGTGTCGAGTGTTTTCAGGTCCAAAAACAAAGGCTCCCTCGAAGTTACAAATCTTAGTTGACCTAGTTGGAAGCATAGTTTTGTCACCTTTCAGACAATAAATGTCACCGGGTTGCATCTGCGGCTGCTTCAACAACTTTTCCGGGACTTTGGCAGACTGAACGTGGCTCGGAACGCGAGGGCATACAGCACAAGAATCTGCCGACAACGAGAGAATCTTTGACCGAGCAAGTGGAGTGGATCCGAGTTGGTCGTGACACCCTCCCTGCTCCTTCTTGTCTCCCACTCTCTTCGCTGTGTTTCTATTTTTCTCCTGTTTTCTCTCTCTTCTTGCTCACCTGGATGACTCACACCGCGGTCGAGCTTGGTAATTACCAAATGCCCAACGGGGGCAAGCCGAGCAATCTCTCTCTCTTTCTCCTCCCTAAGCGCACTTCTCTCCCGGGGGCAGCTCAGTGACCGTCGCGCCGGGGCGGCGGGTGTTGCAGATGCTTCGATCCCGATCTGAGGAGCATCTGATCGGATTGACTTCTTCGGCCTCCCTCCAAGTCCATTTCTCAGTCAGTGGAAGGCATTTGAGGAGGTTCTTTGCATGCCTACCCTAGCGTTCTCCACTTCGCCCCCTGTGCACTTCCCCCCTCCCCCTGCCCTTCACCCTCCTCATTCTACAATACATCACTGTCTTCCACTCGGTGGCTGGCTGGCTAGCTAGCCGACCGGCTAGCCATATAATGCTATACTCGGCTCCCCGAACGCAGGAGAAGTTACTGCGGGCCGAATGTCTAGCATGCTAGGTGGAGCACGCAACTTTCTCTTGTATTTTTCCTTCGGTTTCCCTCCCGTCTTCTTCTCCTGTAGCTATAACAGCACTAAGTGAATGTACAATGTGAGTGCCACTTACTGAATGAGCCAAGCGAGCAAAGGCACTTGTGCATGTTTCGCCAGAACTCCAAAGATTATGATGAATTACATAACACTCACACTAATGTGGAGTTACAAAAGAAAACTCATTTGTCGTGAGCAAAGTAGAACGGGGAACTCGTTCTTCCGGAAACTTTGGAAATCGAGCAAATCACAGACAGAAACTTCAAAGTGGAGCGAGCGAAGGTTCTCTTCTCGGCGTTATCGAACAAGAGGGACAAAACCGAGGAGCAATCGGAGGTTTGCGGAAGCCTCGGGACTCTCAGTGGAATTCACCGAAGAAGGTGAACCAGGGCATTGCTTGTGCGTCGGAGAAAGCGTGCTCACGCTTAAACGAAATCTCACCAGACTCGGCCCGCCAGACTCACTTAAGCTAACTACAACTAAGGTCTGAGACGCGAGTCTTAATGAACTTCTTGGAAAAGCGCATCTTGCCGAGAAGAGATTCACCGGCCAGCCAGCGAGTAACATGGGGAGCAAGCAAACGAGGAAGACCCCGGAGAATTCTTGGACTAACTAACATTATTATGAGGTTCCTGTGCAACCTAACCTCACCGAATCTCATCAACTTGCATAGCAGACACGGAGCTGAAACCGCATGTCGTAAGTCTAACGACGCTGACCGAGTCTCCAACGCTTTCCGTTTGATCTTCCTCACCTGACCACACCCCTCTCCATTTTTCGGCGATCTGTCCGACCTCCGACAAGGATTGATTCGAGTCTGAGACTTTTCAAGAATCGAAAGCACTCTTCCGCGGTAGGGGACAAGATCTCTTCGAGTTTTCCAGAAGGAGGAGGATGTATTCCGAACCTCGCGCTCGTTTTCTCCTCAGAAAACACTTTTCGGCGGTTTCGCTCCCACCGATGTCGTTCCTTTGAATCTTTTTGGCTCACCGAGTTAACCAAGTTGCTAATGGCCGCGTTTCGGTGAAACGATTCAACGCAGGAGAACAAAAAGGAGAAGAAGGAAGAAAGCGGTTCTTGCTCGCTGCTCTAAATCCCTCCCGTTAGTGTTTCGAACGGCACCTGGGCCGTCTCGTTCCTTATATGGAACGATACAAGTTTGCAGCACTGATTAGAAACTCTCGGAAAGCGATTCCTCCCGAAGTTTCGAGGACGAATCGACAGCGAAAGATATAAAGAGCGACAAACGACACCCTGACATCGTTGATCTCGATTTTCGAATTAGAGGATATTCAATCTAGCGAACGACTCCGTGTCCGAATCGAGACAAAACAAAGATTTTAGGAAATCCGGACCAGATTGGTAAGAATTCCATCGTAAACGATATCTCGAGGGCGGGTCGAGTAACAATTGCGACAGCTGAGTGCTTCAAGGTGCCTTGGCGTCGCTTGTTATTTTGTTGCCGCCGACAGTTTGGTGGTCTCCGTCGGTCGTTGGTAAAGTAGAGCTCAGGATCGGTGAATTGCTGCTTGCCACCTGCCGGAGTTCCCAACCAATGGATCGAATGACCAGTTCAGTTTATCGTTCGCCGCGAACGTGAGAACAGTGCCAGGCGGCTATGCGTGGAGCTACCAGTCCGGACTCGTTCCGTTCTTCCCTCCGAAATAATCGAAATAATGATAGCTTTCTCATTGAATGAGATGTATGTATGTACACGCGTGTCCGCCGGACCCCCGTCACGATTTCTCGGTGGAAAATCACGAAAAAGAGAAAAAATTCGATGAAATTCTCAGAAAAACTGGGGCTGGAAGCTGCGTTTCTTTCCGTCGTCTCAATGCATCGAAGAGGTTCCTCAATGAGCTTGACAGATAGCAGTAGATGCTCGTCGTCGAGGAAAGTCTGAGCATCAGCCCAGCGAGCAGCGAGACGACCGAAATCTTCTGAATGGCAGTTTTGAATAACCTGGACTTCGCCTAAAGGAGCCGAGAGCCAGCTCCGAGCGCAATAAAACTTAAGTGTACTTCACACTGAATATAAACTTAACGGCGTAATGGCTGAAATGGCTTTTTCGACCAACTCGGCTTTCACGCGCTCATCCAACCGAGCGATCTGAGCTCTTTCATCACATCCAGGAAACTTCTGGAAATCATTCACTGAGCGGAAACAGAGTCTCGACCTGCGGAAATTCATCCTCGGAATTCGAGAATAATCAATCTGGTAATCGAAATACACATTGAACTCGGTATAATGCAAACCGACTGGACAGAGAATACCTGCTTTTCTTTTTCGGAGAAGTTTCCCTAGAATTCGCTAAGGTTCCACTGGACGGACGAGATCGGTGAGGGATTTGCCCAATCGCTCCGAGACGATTGCCCAAAACTTGTTTTTCGTACGGGGAACCGACAACAAGACTCGGGAGGGGCTGAAGAGGGAAATACTAGAGAAATATATTGAACACCTCAATAACATACGACGACCGAAGCGAGCGGGCGAAGGGCCAGACGGACGAGCGACCACATCGATGTAATCGAGGTTCACCCCACCGTCGGCTCCGAACGCAACGAGTGGGTTGCCGCTCCTGATGCCGTTGGTGCTGTAGCAATCAACAGCACTGTCGAAACGTTACAATCGCCATAATAAAGAGCTAAGCGACGTTGTCGATTCCGACGAAAAGCAAACGAGCAGCTGTTGCGTCGGGCGGCCGCAGGTGGAGGGAGCTTGCACACATCGAGGCAGCGCCAAACGACGACGAAAAGTTGAGAAACGAGCCTGAAGTGAATTCGATTCAAATTCGCAACGACGATCTTTGGAACCGGAACCGTAACCTCCGAGAATTACGCAGCGCGCGACACAATTCGAACACATTATTTCAATCGTTCGATGAAGATGTCTTCGAATCGGACTCCCAGCACGCTTTCCGTCGTGGCCAAAGACCGTTCCTGGAACCCTGACCACCTGTCGATGTCGCTTTGTTCCATCGATTCAGATGTTCAAATCGAAGTCTCGATTTCGACAAAGATCAAGAACAGAGTTGGAACCAGACCATCTTGAGAAAAGTGAGACCACACGGGGAAATGCAACCAAACAGACGAAGCGAGATGTTCGGGAAGAGGGATGAAGCCACTGGAAATCTCATTAATATTTTGCGAGATCGACCGGGTCGGCCTGCAGGTGACTTTGCTTAATGTATAGATCGCCGGCGGAGTTTGGCGATTCACACCTCAACATGGTGGGGCTCTAGGAACGGAGTTTAGTCATCTCTTTTTAATAATTTACACTCCTCTTAGACCTCCAGCCACCAAAGTAGTTGGAGCAGGCGACTTGGACGAGTCATCTCAAGTACCCAACTCCTCCGGGACAGAAGGGGAAAACTTTTTTTCGACTCGACGCTTCGTCACTTGAGTACTTCGCAGGCTCCTGAAGTTACCTTTCATCATTGTCCCTCTCGACGCCTGCCACGCTTCCGATTTGTCGAATATCGAAGAGATTATCTTCGATCGACGCGCTGTGTACAGAGAACGATCGCTAGAATCGACGACGTTTTACTCAGGAGGTTTAGTTAAAAGCGGGCGAGCGCGCCAGTTCATGATGCGGCAGTGTTTTGGCACGATACCCGACTAGCTCCACCTTGGATCGGTCCGCACCATAAATCATGTCACTTAAATCCAAACAAAAGCTTACACACAGACCGAGAACGAGAGAAACGGCGGGAAGGAGGGCCTTGGACAGAGCGAGCGGAGGATACCACGTCGAGTGAAACCACCATGAGGAGCATAGGGAGCGCGAGCGGAGGAAACAGCGAAGAAAAGGGGGAGCTTATGTTGTCCGAGACAAGATGAACCCGCTTCTTGCCAGCTTCTCGAAGTTACAGGTCTGATCCCACCGCGAATGAACACGCCGCATATTGAAGGCTTCGCACAGTTGTAAAAACAGTGAATCACACGAGTTTCAACGGGGCATCTCGTGATTGATGGTCGCGCTCTCTGTGATCCTGCTCAGAACTGATCATAGTTTGCTTCCTATTCCCAAATAGATATCTTTGAATTCGGATCCGCGGTCCCCGGAGCCTTCGTGGTTGAGAGCTTCGCGAAACTGATGATTCTTCCTCTATTCAAAGGTTGCGCCCGTTTCTTTAAATCAGGGACTGATGCTGAGTGAGAAGGTTGCCGAGAAAAGCTCTCTAAACTTTTCATAACAAACTGCAAATCACGATCGTCGAGAAGATCCTGCCGCGCGAATTATTATTGCGGCAACTCGATTTCGCTTCAGGAGATACGTTTTCGGTTCCGCACTCGAGCCGGCTGGCCTGTCGACTTTTGTTGAGTGTGAAATTTACTGTCATGGAAGGGAGCTTTACGGTTTGTTGAGAGCTGCCATACGCCATAAAGCCAGCCCTCCGGCAGCATTATCATAATATGGATCGTCATATGCCGCGACGCAATGTTATAGACGTACAAGCAGCTCCTTTCCCTCTTTCTGCTTCTCACCCTGGACGGCTGTCAAACTCCAAGAGGAGGCACAGACACTCCATGACTGAACAAGAGCCAAACCGCCGAATTGTCACTTCTGCGACTTTTCGGTAATTCTCTTGAAATCGAGTCGAATATAGAGTTATCGTTATCTCGGGAAAATGTAGAAGCGCAAAAGAGTGAAACAACTCGTGTTCCGTGCCCAGCTACAAGCGCTTCCGTGCTAGCTGAACGATAAACTCTTTCAGATTCGAATGGAAGCGACCCAGTTTAACGTCGGAAAGATAACTCCAATCATGCTCCGTTGTTGAGTGCACCGAGCACGACTAATGGACGCCGCTCTGCTGCATTGCTGAAGCTTCGCTGTGATACAACCTCTGGAACCGCGTGACTTTGCCTCGGATCGCTTCACCTACTAACCTTCCTACCCCCTTTGAACGCACTTGGCGCCGTTATTAAAAACTCATCTATGATTTTCACGCCTTGACTCTTGACCTCCAGATCGACTGGTCCATGCACCAATCAGACACTTTGTAACAAAAAGTGAACATTCGTACATTTTTGTAATTCATCGAGTTCTGGATTCTATCTTTGAATCATTCTCGCGGGGCTCCTCCATTGTTGCCCGTGCCCAAATCTTGAGGAAACGGAAATTTCAGGAGAAGCCTGTCATGGAAAACCTGTAAGGATTCGAACTGACCTGAACTCATTCTGTTGAGCCTGTGAGTTTTCGCGATGGTGTTACTCCGATTGTTGTTGTCCTGGAGAACTGGATGGGCGGAGTATCTCCTTGGCACTGATGAAGTTGCGTTTCTATCCAAAAACGAGACCCGTGCGATGCCGTTGACAGCGAGTGTCGGGAGTCTGCAACGAAAAGCGCGTTAGTCTCTTGATAGATCATCTGACCTTGAATTTCCCGGTTCTCCCATCCAATCGACTCGATTCCCCGCAAAGTCGATCAATTGCCGTTTCCGATCTCTCTTGGAATTTCGTCAATGAATCGAAGATGATAGTCCTTCGAAATTTCCGCTCATTGCGCTATGGCAGCCGGATGTTTTCACTCTTGAGAGATCACTTTTTCTTCGATTTCCTTCATTTCACCTCGAGAGCATTGGGAGAAAGAATTAAAACTCGCTGATTTCGAGGACATAGACTATAACCGCCGCAGACAGATCGAGAGTTCAATCATGGTGAGTGCTATGATGCTGGCTGTATTTCGATGCCGATGTCGAATTGATGATCGTTCCGCCCTCGAAGCTCATGGAGCCGTCCGGATGTCGTTCATGTCCCGCTTCAGAGTCAGCCACGGAGCAACAGAGGCGAGAATCAATCAGCGATTACGTTTCAATAACATCGGGAACACCTCGGCGAGCTCCCCATCTCGTGCCCTAAATATGACATCTCCAACCGAGGGCGACTTTTCTCTCTCCGTACTCGAATCTTCGGATTTTGAAGATTCGTGAAAGGTTAAACCAGGAGTCCAGGACGCCCTTTGATATCGGGCACTGCTCGATGGTGTTTTTTGGGACTGAGTGTCTCCGATCAACCGACTGGCTCGGTTGCTCGCTCGCCCGCTCGTTGTCGGACGCTCATTTCCTTAATGTAGATTCCTTATTCCTTGAGGAGAAAGCCTCAGAAAAAGAAGTCGGACACCCACACGCTCACTTGCCCGCGTTGGGGGGTCTCCTTGCCCTCCAGGTTCGCCTGCCCCGAAACAGGGATTCTCAGCGAGCACTCAACGGCTCCCCACCAACTGTCCCTTCCTTCGCCGTCCGCCCCCACTCGGAGCTCTCTCTGAATTGTCGACTACCACAACCACAGCGACAGCGACCACGCCACCCACCCCACCCTCCCACTCAGTCATTCGCAAAACGAACTCCCTGGTGAGAAACGCGCGAATTTCACGACTGGAAAGCGCTGAACCTTGCGCTGAACAAAATCCTCAACCGTGGACGGTCCAGAATTTTTTAAGAAGAATATTATGAATTCCCATTATTCACTTTCATCGGAGTTATTCTCATGCTCGGAGAAGAGCGCCTCAGCTAGAGGATGTTTCCCGTTCTTCGAGGAGGATTTCGACTTCATCATTATTCCGTCGACTCGGAGCTCGGATCCCGTTTCTAAAAATCGAGAAGTTATTGCGAAAGTTTTGTCACTGTTGAAAGAATCACTGAAAGATTTCATTTCCAACGAGATTGTGGCGCCATCTGTGGCGCTAACTAACATTACATGGTTTCAAACACCCGTGCGCCTCACGAATCAGCCGCCAGACGGCGCCACTTCCATCGATTGAACGCGCGAAGAACTTTGTAGCATTTTGCCGGTATCGATTTGCCAGCGTCATAGTTTGAACTTTTCATTTCGTTCGAGTCGAAGTGAATGACTTGTAAGCTGAATTCTCATCATCCGCGATCGTCTCTCGATATCGACATGGTTTCACCCCCTTCCCCCTCCCCCTTGATTCCAGGGGTAGCGAAGCATAAACGCTTGCGTATTCCGCTTGATTTTTCGAAGATTCTTGGAGAAAATGAGATTGATGTAATCAAACTCTGATCCTCACCTGGACTGAATCTCTGTGGCGGGTGAGATGAGTTCGGCGGCAACCATTTTTGTTCTGAGCGCTTGCTTTTGGTGCTGCTTGAAACGACTCAAGCCGAAAAACAAACTCAGAATAGGTTTCGTGTGACCCTCGTGAATATCTGAAAGCAGAACGGAGAATTTGAATATTTGACCATGAAAACACTGAAAACATTTCCAGGCAACTAATTTTTGTTGAGAATGACAGCTTGTTTCATTTCCTCGAACAACTCGTGCCCGATACTCGCGGAATATTAACAGAAACACTCATCAGGAGACGGGAATGGAAAGAACATGGAACATTCTCTGCAGAAACAGTTCTGATCACGAGTTAATTAAAATGGAGAAGTTCTTCAAAACGGCTTACCGTGCGGCGAGATGTCGTCGACATCAACTCCGAGCTGCTTGAGTAGATCGAGACACGCCTTGATATTGTCCAGCTGTGGAGAGAAGAATAAGTTGAATAATTAATCCATCGCTTTCGAGAGATCGATGTTGAAACTTCAATTCCCCTATCTCAATTACTCGATCGAACGGGTCAGCCACCTTTAAGTTTTTGAAGCGAATGCAGATAGGGGACGACTCTGACCCGGAGGATACGAACGGAGGGAAATTCATGTTCAGAAAGACAAACTATCCAATAACCAAATACAGTTCCAGGAAAATTCATCCCTCGGTGCCCATGTCTCATCGTGATCGACTTGTCTCCTCCATTCTCGCCCCCCGCCCAGAAAATTTTGATAACTCATGAAAATTNCTTGTGGAGCGATTTTGATAAATAGCGAGCTTCACAGCAGAAGAGCAGAAGTGATTTGCAATCTTTTCGATATTTATTATCGGAAGTGCTCGACATGCGTAGCATCGTGACAAGTACCTGAGGCACAGTATTTGATTCATCGTGGAAAAGAATCGGAAATCCGAAGTGAATTTTCGACGCGAGATGTTTCTCTAGTTGTATCCTTCGCGGTTTCCCAAAAGTTGGCTACTCACATCTACACAGTTTGTTGAAACTTAGCTGTGTTTTGTTTAGTTTCCTGTTTGGTTGGTTGAGTCGCGACCAGTTTTTCTAGATAACGAATCAAGAGGCTTCTCAGGACAGCTAGATCAATGGAAGTAGACGGGGAGGAAAAAACTAATTGACCAGATAGCGCTCATGATAAGGTTTACGGAAAAATTATGAACACAAGAATTCACATAGGGAAACCGAAGCACCTTCCGCCCACTGCGGAAGCTTGATGACGTCATGTTGCGAAATTTATCGAAATGAATGCCCCTGGTTCTCTCCGTCCCCACGCTAGAAGCGCCTCGAACCCGATTCTGAAGCCTCCGATACCGCAAGCTCAGAGATATCTCAAAAAACCGCGCTCAAAGTGAGAACATAAGGATTCGCGACTTCAGATTCTGCGACCAGAAAATGTATGACCGTTGAGACCACTGTTCGAGCGATGGATTCCACGCTCTGAGGGATCGCTCTTTCGAGAAACCAGGGAACATCTTCTTCAAACTCCGCGCTACACGCGATACTCGGGCCGAGACACCTAAGCTGTGACGCCAGATGACAGCATATGTGTGTCTCCTCTTAAGCTGACGAGGCCAGCTTTCCGATTAGGGATTTCACGGCAGCGTCCAAACCATTCGGCACGTGTGGAACCGATTGGATCGTGTGGCGACGCGGTGTTGAGATGGACTCCATGGAATCGCATCCGGTGAATCCACATGTTCACAACTGAGCCCGAAAATCGACTCCATAAACTCAGTGAATCCGGTTGCAGCGACAAACGGGAAAAAGAAAAGAAGGATAATAATCGGATCTGGAACTCTGCTTCCGAAAATCTGAACTTACGATAGGTGCAGCGACAGAACACACTCGATAATATCTCCATAATCGCTGCATAAAGTGCGGGTGAATCAGACAGGGGCTCCTAATAGGATTATGTTGCGTTTTGTTTTGTACTCCGAATATTTGGCTGAGTGAGTCAATTACTGCGAAAAAACGGAAGAGAACACAAGAAGTCGACATGTATCGATATCAGATGAATCCCAAATATTTCTGGCCAGAATATTTACACGAATCTTGTTTCGCAAGCTGGTTTCACCAAAAAACAAACAAACAAACGAGCGAGCAAGGAAAGTGAACTTATTGAGTATTCGGCAATATTTGTAGAAAATCGGAATCGGAAATCGCCGAATCCCATTCAAAAAGTATCATTTACAGTGAACCTTCGCTCAAACTCTTTGGTTTCATTCGGTGAAACTCTTCTTGTCACTTCTTCCGGAGGTTTCAAGAGAACTCTTGACACGGACCCGGTTAGCCACCAACCGATTTCTTCTTGTCCAGGACGAGCGCAATAACCTGGACAGCGAGCAACACCATTCGGAACTCTTCGACGTGCGCGATGAATTCCGTGATTGATGATCACTCCAGTGAAGAGCTATTACCAGATATCCGACTTGTATTCCATTATTTTTTGAGGAAAATCGAAAGAGCAGCCGTGCGTGTGAGCTGCGCTTGTCGAGCAGAAGATCTAAGCCGCGCGGTCAAAGTAGGTGGACGCTACTGCCTCGCTAATGATTTCACGATGCGGAATCCGCTTGATCATTATCACCGACATCGATATAATCAAGAGAGCGGTTGTCATCCTTCAGCGATAGCGATAACAGATGGAAAAACCGCGCTAACGCTTCTCTCAGCGAAACGTGTCGGCATCTCGGAGTACAATGGTCGCGCCAAATGAAGCGCACATCCTGATACGGTGCGTGTAATCGATGGTCATCTACTTTTTACGGAATCTCGGGAGTCGCCTCCGTTCATAATGGAACAGTGCGATTCAGATTTCGGAAAGAGTTGCTTCCGTGCAATCCCGGACCGTGGGGGAACTCATCTGCTGCATGACGAGAGCATAGAGTGATATGAGTTCGGCTTTCAAGACAGCGTTCCGTCAGCTGGAAGACTCGGGGAAACGTGGGAAGTGCGCTCGAGGAACGCATTCTTCGCCTTCTTGGCAGAGATGCTCCCCGTCTTCCTCGAGAACGTTCGTCTGTCAATATTTCCCGTCACTCGAGTTCTCGGTCATCGAGCCTCCAATCCGCTTGAAGTCGACGATTGTGACGATAATCAGATTCCAGGAGGGTTTTTAGCAATAAGACGAATCTCCATTCAGGAACAGCAGCTCGAAGTTGAAGCGAATTCCTCAGGTCAACGATCCGAAGGTTCGAATCTGTTTTTCATTCGAGTTCTCGCAAAGCTTAACTGAGGTTTCGAGGGAGTCAGAACGTGGACGAGAGATTCCCTATTCTCTTGCGGGGCATTATTTTGGTCAGAGCGAAGGGTCTTCTTCGTTTCCGTGGCCTACCTGGTCTTGGGTGGGGAGTTCGTACGGTCTTAGACTCGCCGCGCGCCGCCGTCTGGGGTGAGGACTCCATGAATAGAAAGATTGCCCCCATGGCTCAAGGGAAGCCCATTGGTTTATTTACATTGCATCTGGCAGCCAGGCCACGGCTGTGTTTTGGATAGGCCGGTGACTTGATGGTATGCCACCAGCGAAAAGGCCAAACAAGGTAATGAATACGAATCGAACTCCACTCACCCCAGCGATAGGCAACAGACACACCACGCTGTTGCGTCCTGTCTCTCGACGCGCAGGAACTTTGCATAAGATTAAGTGAGTGAGCGAGCGAGCCAGCCAGCAAACCGCGACTCATTGATTTCCGAACTTTCACTCAAACAAAAAAGAACAAACCACTGATCAGAAGGTGTGACGCTCAGTCAGCTGAGCTGAGGATCCGAAGTTCCGCGGGGCAAGCTGCTTACGTCGAATGCTTATGATAAGTGAAAAGAAAGTACAGCGAACCCGTCTTACGTCAACGCAGCCGGAGCTCGATTCGAGTGAAATGAAATCAACAGGACAGCGCATGGTTGACTTGGCGTCGGAAAAGACCGGCGAGAACCGCGCGGTAACTATGTGGGCGTTTTCTCTTTGACCTGATCGAACGAGGAAACGACGACTGTATTGGGCCTTAGAGCTTTTTAGAGACACAACTTTGCTTCTTAGGCGACATACATTATTCAATACGTTATCAGCAGCTCCAGTGTAGAGAGGACACGCGCTAGCTAGCTCCCTCACTCACTCGCGAATTCGCAGAGATCGCTTCCTGCTTCTCGATCCGGCCCGAGTGCGAGTTTGGCTCGTCTGTGGGTCTCCGCGGGCGCACCTTAGGTCTTCTGCCTCGAGCTCCGACGAGCGAGCTAAGCGACCGTTGGAGAGGTGGGCATTGTAGGAGAACAAGAGTTAACAATCAACGGTTTGTTGATTTTGGCCATGGCATCATTTAGCCGGTGCTTCCTTTCTTTCCTTCCAGGGGGCCTCTTAGCTGGAAATCACTCGCGCTAGAAACCCGACCGCTTTCCTTGGAACAAACGCTGCATTCGAGCCGGTTTGCGTACAGTTTCGTTTCATGTCAATCGAAATTCATGAATTTTTATGAATTTCTTCTTCTTGCCACAACGAGCGATCATCTGGTATACTTTCCGGAGTTCTCGTTGTTGTGTGTTCGGGTTTCGCTTCAAGTCCCTATCGACGTCCTCAGCTTTGGATGGCTCGTCGAAACGGAGATAGCTGCTTAGTTCGATTTCCCGCTCGGTCTCGAGGTTTTTATGTTTTTCTTTTTTTCAGCTCAAAGCTGTTCTTATCGAAGTGGCGCTAATTGCCCCTCGAGGCCTGAGTGGTGAAGAGTTTTTTCTTTGCTTCGCTCCATTTGGACCTGGACGACCAACCGAAAAGATCGTCCAGCGGAAGCGAAGAATTAGGCTTCAGAAAGAAAGAGAGAGAGAGAGCAAGGTACACAGACACGAGGTCTAAGTTATTCTCTAAAAACGCGCAAAGGCCCTTAGTGCCCCGCGTTCTCTTCGACTTTTCTTTGCTGAAAACGTTCGAAATCCATCGAAATGAACTTTTCTCCTCAAGTTTTCGGATGATTCGTCGTCGAAGTTGTTCCGCATCTGATTCAGAGTCCAGTCTCCTCGGGTCTGATATCAGGGGCTCGAGTTGAATTCGGAACACGGCTGTTATTTACAGAGATCAGGTTTTTTCGATTTGTTCTCGAGTCGAGCTTGTTCCACATTCGTAACTGAATCCACTTAAAATTTAATTCCGTCCATCGCAGCCGACCAACTCGGGGTGGTGCTGCTGCTTGTAACCAGATCCGTACAAGCACGAGGTCTATGTGAGAGAAAAACGACTTTGGCTGTCTGCCGGTGACTCGGCAGTAGCAACGACGAGACGCAGCAGAAACTGTTGGGGGTTGCGTTGACAGTATTGTGAACATTGAGACAGATAGCCCCTGAGGATCGAGCTCGTGTAGGTTGCTAACTCACTCCTGGTCAGAGAACCTTCTTCAAGATTACGTCCGGGACCGACTCGCCTACCGACTGAATGAGAGACAAGACGCACAAACTCTTTCGAATCATGATGACTATGTTTTCCCGGAATCCATTGGTCACACGAATGACATACTCGACGCCTTTCAGTGTCATGGCACACCTTGTACACTCTAAGGTATCGGGAGACAGTCACGGGAGGCCACCCGAATCCGGTTGGATTGAATCTTTTTTTTGATTGAAAGTTCTCGAATTCTGGATTCAGTTTCGCGCGGAAAATCCCAGGTACGTCGAGATCATTCAGAATCAGAACTTCGAAACTTTCACCGGCGAAGAAAAGAAAAAAAGTCGCAGCGCGCAACTGCCGTGTAAGGAAGATCGATAGCGAAACAAGATTAGAAAACACAATGGCTCTCCGCGTCCTGCGGATCCAACGTACCAACATTCGACCATTATTTAACGAAGTAAATGGGAAAGAAGTAGATTCCGAAATTCGGTTGAATGCTCCGAGAAAAACAGAAAATTATCGTTTTCCAGCGTCCAGTGACTCAGACGCAAAAAAATCGAGCTTGGATCCTCGCTGAAGCCGTTTCATTGTTCTCCTTTCATCCAGACGGTGCTAACAACTTGGATTTTCGAGAAAAAATGAGGAATATACTCTTTTTGAGTTCCAATCGATTAATCATTTCATCATTTCGCGACCATTGGAAGCAGGTGTTGGATGAAGTGCCCGACCAGTTCGGAAGCTCATCTATCAATCCGCTCGCTCGAGCTAAGCTGAGATTAAATTGCGGAATTCCGCTCAATATCGTTTTGTTCGCAAAGCCAGATCAGGTGCAAACGGTGAACGACTCGAGCGGATGACTCAGTGACGCGCCGCCGTTCGGGCCGAGGTCTCCGAGGTCGAGACGCCGTGATTGGAAAGAAGTTTGTTCTTCTGAGAATTCCGCATGGCGCGGCATTTGTCTCAGTCAGTCAGTCAGTCGGAGAAGTCTCGCTTCTCCTTCGATTTCATTTTTTTTTTTGTCGATTCCACTTTCGGATTTCTGGCGCTGCCGCTGATGATGATGACTACTGCGGTGTTGTGAGTGAGTCACGACGAAAAACAGCGATGGATATCAGTCACTGGCGGACGATTGAATTCGTGTGATGTCTCTGTTGGAAGATTTCCTCTGAGGAATTCGATCATGAAACATTTCGAATCGCTCTGGTGATGAGATGACGAATGCCTCGACAGCGAAATGGTCTGGAAGGATTCAAGCGTTCCGGGGTTTTGAAACTCCGGAATTTCGGGAGGGAAAATCTGGGGCCGTGTCACTCATTCTCGTGCCGCCCGTTGGTTTCTCTTGAAGTACGGCGCTTCGTCTCAGTCTTCCTTCATCAGATATGGCACCATTTGAATTTGTGAAATTTCGCTTCTTCCATCGTCGGCGACCTCGCTTTCCAGCCGAGAAGTAGAATCTTCCAGCCGCCGACAGAGCGGCAACATTAAACGCGTTTAGAACGATCCGGTTCATTGGATCGCTTCGGAAATGTTTCGATTGGCAGAGAAGAAGATGAGTCCTGAAGACAAGCCTCTTTTCGCTGATTGATACTTTCTTCTCGTCCACAAACGCGATAGAGAAACATCGGTTATGGGCGCTCTCCACTTTCGAACTGCTGCTGTTTCTTCGGGAAGTTCTGAATTTGAACTCTTTTGTGTTGAGATTCACTGGTGAGTTTTGTCGGGACTCGCTTCGATCGTTGAGGAGCAAAAGCCAGCGCAGTTCGCTCGTCGTACCTGAACTCGGCTCCCAGCCGTTAATCCTAAGGGTCCACATTTGATGAGTCATAGTTTACCGAGGCAGGTGGAGCGAGAAATTGCACAAACGTCTCGCCCGAAGAAAAGCAGAGCGAGAACGAAGCCACTGAATGTCTGAGCGACAATCGAGACTTGCTTCAATCCACAACGCTTCTGTTTCAAGAAGACTCGGTCGATCAGCCGTTGAGCTCGCGGAGATCGCTTTGCAAGTTACGGCCCGAGCCCGAACCCTGTCCCATCGAAACACTATAGGCGGCGAATGCATTCGAATGCCAAAAGCTTTGGTGTTGGCTGCCGGCACTGCTCTTTTGCGGAGTTGTCTCCCTTATCTGAAGAATGATTGCGTATTCAGTTGAGCAAGCTGTGCAATAACATTGCAAATATTGCAGGTTCAGCACTTGGTTGAGGGAAGAAGCATCGGATTCGAGAGAGGCGAGAATCCGAGGAAGGAATCCGGACAAATTGCGTTCTGCTGCTGCTGCTGTTGCACCTGATGATGGGGAGAGCGAAGATCATTTTTACGAACTCAGCATTTTACGTTTCATCCAGTTTTGTTGTATCTCGGAGGACGCAATAGAACATAAGGTATGAATGATTTCCATTCAGCCACAGCGGCCGCTTCGGTCTTCGAACCGTGACGCCTACGACGAACATAAATCGCCGCAACCGAACAGAAGGCAATAAACGGAATGAAGACACTTTTGCCGAAGCAGCGAGAGATGGAACCGGACACCGACACGGATTTCGCTGCTTGTTCACACCGGGGACCAGTGTTCGCTGCTCTTGTCTTCTTTCCTTCGCGAAGCACAGCTGACCGCGTGTTCGGCACGATAATCTGCCGAAGCCAGAAAAGTCAATTACGCCGCTCTAATAACAAGTGTGCATTGACGTAGACGATGCGAAAGATCGAACACTGTTTCAGCTCAGTCGGTGTGGATTTCGCATCTCGCAGATTACAACAGGTTTCTTCTCTTTTACAGGTCCCCCCGGCGAGCTCGGTAGTAAGAGCAACGAATGCTTTTGGCCTTCAGGACTTCTCTTTCAGGTTTTTCTCTCTCTCTCTCGCTTCAGGTATCCCGAGTGGTGTAAATCAAACCGCATTATATCCACTATCCAACACTGAGCTCCCCCTCCCTTCACGGGGCACTAACTCCCGTCTCGGCTCAGCTCTGTGACTCAGAGACATTTAAGTGCCTAGGTCGTCTGTCTAGTCCGTGCTGGGGATAACCTAGGCCTAGGAAAGAGAGAGAGAGAACTCGGGTTCGAAGGAGGAATGAGTGTCGCTGCGCAGTTCTGAGAAAAACCCCTGCGAGCCCGCTTCATCGGCGGTAGAGCACTTGTTGAAAATGCACACTGATGGTCGAACGACCCCTTCTCCGAATCCCAGCCCTGGACTCTTGTTGCAACAACATGTTGAAATGCAAACGAAGCCCCCGCGGCAACTAGGACTCCCGCTGGGTTCGAGAGTTACAGCACGAGTTTTAAATTCACACTTCACAATCGAGGGCCTTGAGGTGATCTCGACGCTTGTAGAATCCATTTCGTTGTTCGAAAGGCGACCCGATCCCTGGGAGAGCCAGAACTTGAGATAAAATTTTACTCTCATTTGAATTCGATAAAAATCGGAAATAGTTTTCGGCAAGTACTCGGATTCCCTCTCCAGCGGTTCGCCAAGTTTTGAAAAAAAAAATTAAAAAAAGAAACGTCCTCCACAGAGTCAGGAATCTTGGAAACTGCGATTCGTGGCGGGAGTTTTTAAAATTTGAAAAACAAATCCGTGATGATATTTGTTGCGAAACGGACAAAACCTAGCCGTATCGCTACTTCTCGGTTTGTGTTAATTTGGGCTGAGTGCAGCGAGGTTCCAAGTACAGATCGTGAAAGGCAGCGGAGAAGAGAGATGATTGGCGAAAAACTCAAACCGGTGGAGTCTGCCCCTGGAGAGCGAAATCCCTCACCGGGAGTAAACTGTGGAGCGCACAAAAGAGAAACTGTTTACTTTATTCCAATAAGTTAATTTATCGAGAAGCTGCATTCAAAACTTCGCTCCACGGGTGCAGAGTACAAATATTGAGGTCGCAATGAAGTCGAGGGAGAAAAAAGAGTCCGCTGAGAGAAGGGAACTTCCACAATGCACGCGGGAGCCAGAGCCACCTGAGCCCAAATACGAGAAATAGAGACCGGACTTGAGGAAAAGGAGTCAAAGTAGAAGAATTGAGGAAAATCAAAAATTCAAAAAACCCGCTGCCCACTTGAAATGATCGAAAAGCCACCAAAAAATCTGAAGCGAGCACTGCTTCACCCTCTGACGGAGTCGGTTGATTCTCGATTCGAGCGAAGATCTGTGTAATAGATTTGAAATCACGATAATGCCGATTGTGCTGAACGAATGCCCTCGACAATACGGCTTTATCAAAATTATCTGCGATGCTCGAATCGATTCGTGAAGCTCGACATCGGGACTCGGGACCGGTCGAGGGCGATGGATGCGATCTCCCCGATGACTCTTCAGCAACTGGTGCGTATCTCCTCCGGCCACACAAAGATCGATGCGAGACGAATGTTCGCAAACTGCATCCCCCCTCCCCCTCCCCCTCTTCTCTTTCTGTTCTCCCCGTGCTCTTTTTTGTGACCCGAAACCTATCCCATCGGTTTTCCCACTGAACTCGGAACTCCATGGAAAATGAGAGGACAGCATCCGCGAAAAAGCGGGAAGCATGGAAGCGGGTTTTTCTTCTCCCAACTTCAATTACAGTAATTCAATTTTCGTCTCGTCGGTAACCGAAACAGACGCGCATTATTCAACATAGTCCGGTCTCAGCAACCTGCACCGTTATTCACAGCAGCGTCCGTCGGTGACGGACTTTTCTGTTCCGCTTCTCGCCGGGTCGTTAATCAATCCGTCCGTCAATTGAAATTATCTAAAAGAGAAAAACAAACGTCGAAGCATCACTTCTAGAGCAGGTTCGACGCGACGAGGCCGAGATTGTCTTCTCTTCCGCGACGATCGCGTTTAGAGGAGTTTTAAATGACGCTTCGACACAGACAGTCGCTCGGACTGGAGCAGTCGCGGATATTTTGGTGATAATTCAAGCTGAGTCAAAGCATGTTATCACCGATAGTGGCAAAATGAGGTAACGTCATTTCCCATAAAACGCGTGTTGTCTCCGGATCTGTTTTCGCGAATCCAGTCAGCTTGTCATGCGGGCCATCGAGCCAACTCGCGCTGAATCAATATTACGCCACGTTGACCCGTCGGTTCCCTATGGAGAATTCATTGAACACCGGAATTCTGTCGCTTCCTCGAAGCCCTCACTCACTTACAATGAGCAGGAACTTCCTGCCGAAGATCAGATTTCGTTCCAGAAGAGAATTCGATAGAATCGTCAGAATATTTCAACAAACAATTAATCGCTTGATCAAAGTATTAATTAAAGATCTGCTTCTTTTTCGGCATTAATTCTTGGATTCCTTTTCTTGATGAAATATCTACTTTTGGAGATCGAGATGTCGACAAATGCCGCGCGGGGCAGAAAATGAGGGAAAAAAAACGCAACCAGAGATGAAAACGGTGGCGATCCACCGAATGGGAAGCGATAGGATGCCGTGGACGATTATTTTCGGCGCCGAAATAGATTCTACACGACATCCTGATAAGTTTGTCACGATCCGACGCCACAGAGAAAAAGAATATCAGAAGTGACACAGAGCGATTTTGCTCCATTTTCCTCCTCCATGTTAATTTCTTCTGGAATACTTCTCGGGTTCGGATCTCACTCGTGGGTTTGGAGGAGCTCTTGGTGGATGCCGTCGACGACTCGGGTCAACGAGAGTGGGTTGGGCGAATTGTTGGACTACTCAATTATCGTAAACGTTGTCGTCATTCGAGCGACAGGAGACGAGACGAGACCGAAGTCACCGAACATACGGGCGACGCACATTCACGACATTTCGTAGTTGCGGTCATTGACGATTACGTCAACCGTAGACGGTGAGGGTAAATGAAGCGGTCGATTCGTTCATGTTTCGAGCCGGCGTTCGAACCTTGCTCCGAAAGCTTCGTGCAATTTCAGAGCAGAATACTTTGATTCTCAAACGACGGAACCAACTTTTGAGCAATTACGATAACAGTTCAGCCCCGGGGAAAGTCATATCAGCAAGTTTCGCAACAAATCAGTGGGAGACTTTTTTGTGGAATTCCACCCACTACCGGTAACTATCACGGTCTACAGCCGCTAAGGACCTGCGCGCGGGAAAACGAATTTGATTGAGTTGAGACGAATCAACAAAAAGTTATCTGCGGCCGCTTTCCTCAACAACTTTCGGTTCCGATGGAAAATAGCAAACTGGACAAATCTGTGATTTAGAAAAATGTAGATGACTTTCATGTATCCCTTGCTGGCTGATCGAACTTTTCGAGAAAAATTTGGGGAGAACTAATGAAGAAAAAGGCATAAACGAGGAAAATTTCCAGAATTCGGGGAGATTCTCCAGGAGCAGTTCTGGAAACTGTGAGGAAGGAGACGAAAAGTGTGGATGTTGGTCTCCCTTGAAAATCTCATTTTCTCTTTCTCGATGAAAGCAAATGTCATCGAGAAAAGGAACTTCCTCGATACTCACTCAGACTCAGTCCAATCTTCGATGGTCCCGAGAACTTTCTTCTGTAAAACACTTCAACCTTCGAGAATATTCAGCAGCGTATCCGATATGGGATTTTATCCTTTTTGATTCGGAAGTTCATTCATCCTGGAGGAGGGTAAAAACACATGGAGGAGGACCTATAGCACTTCTGCACAGTCGAAGGAGACACGAAACGCAGCAAGAGAACGAGACTGAGGCGATTCGGCTAATTTTTTTTTCTGATGATCCTCTTCGAGGCTTGCACTCACACACAAACACACATTTTCACTCTGATCGAGCGAACGATGAAGCAACGAACGTCAAACTCTTCAGAACCGAAGACGTTCTTCTTCAACACGTTTTCCACTTTGTGTCTCTTCCACTTTCCACTTTTCGGGCGAGGGAAACCACGCAGTCTTCCCGCGAGCTTCACTTCAGAATACAACTGACCGTGACTTCCCCACGACGTCGATGGCTGACTTGCCTTCTGTCTCACTCTTTGTTTCACTCAAACTATCGATTGTTTTCCTCTTGAGCCACAAATATCTACCTCAAAAGTACATAGTTCAGGTGAATGCTGAAAGGAGGCCCCTGGCCGAGGGTTTTCGATGCAGAATTCGTCTCGTTTTGTTCTGTTTCGGACAGCTATCGAGTTGGATTGATCCTTTGCTGTTGATCCTGTATTTTCGAGTCCGGAGCGTGCGACCCGCTTGCCGAGCCCTGATCCTTGATGAATGGTTTCAGGGTGACATGTTGAGCCTCGCATTCGCTATGCTCTGTGGCCGCGGTGACTAGAAATTCTCTCCATGGCTTTCTCAAAGGCTCGAGCTCTTGAAGTTTCGCCAACGCAAGGTTGGAGACGTCGGCACTCGCGTGGAATACTGAACTCCAGGAGCAAAACTCAAGCCGTCGAGATTTCGAAGTGGAATTCTCGATGAAATTCAAAAGTCTTCTCGAATGCGATCACGTCGTTGATCCCAATTCACAGCTACTCTGTATTCCCGGACAAAAAGGAACGAAACTTGCGGAAAACACGCGGTTGGTTCGAGTTTCGCAGTCTCGTCGATGTGCAACACGCGTATTCGGTCGCCGGGTCGAGGATTCGTTAAAAATGAACCAATCGTCTCGTCTGATCATGAGGTGCGAGCTCTGTCCTATCGTTCGTTACACTTGAGCAACTGATTTTCGTTCTTTCTCCTCCTCACGCGACCGTCTCGCTGTCGCCAATCTCCTTGTTCCTTATTCAGGAGGCTCTCGATGACGACTGTTGAATATAGAATGTTGCAGCCGACTCCTGAGTCGAAGTCAACCTTCGGCTGACGAGTTCAGAGCAATCAAGGGACACCGGGAGCTCGAGTTTTCGTGTCTGACCGCACACTTGCTCTGGTCTCTGGAACAGCGACCGTGCTTTCCAAGCTGCAGTGCAGTCGCACAACTCCTAATTTGCTCCTCCGGTAGAAGTTTCTTCTTTCCTTCGAGTTCAGGTTTCCGTTGTTTTCATCTTTCAGCAACTTCTGTCCCTTTCTCTTTTGCAACAGCGGTTGAATTGCAACAATTAATCCAATGCTATTGCACGCTCCGGCGCTCTTGAATGAGCTTCCTCTCTACCTAAAATTGCACTTCCCGGCTCGCTCGGACATCTCACTCACATTGGTCCGCACTCAGAGTTCACATTTTAACTAACACACACTCGACTGGCCTGCTCGTGTCGCACCTCGTTCCATTGACAGACAGGTCTTCATCGGAGAGCTCTCCGATGTTTGTGGGGATGTTCATTGTCCTTGTCACTCGCTCCTCGTTCTCCTGCTGCCGTTGACCTGTCACTCCTCTCTTCAGTCTTGTTTTGTTGGAGGTGTCACAGTCTCGGCCGTTGTGGAGACGGCCGTCGTCGCACTGGTGGTAAGAAGCGTGTTTTTGGCAGCTCTACTTCGCCTCGACATCGGGGAGCTCATCGGGAGTTTTGGAAATAAGCTTCAGACTCCTGAATACCTGTGGAATGTAGGGCGGTCCTCCGACCCCCCTCCCCCTTTCTCGGTGACTAACCCGCTTGCCTTTTGGGCAATGGTCTGGATCTAGTCCGCCCGCCCGCCCTCCCTCTTGCCCGCGCGCGCGCTCGACCACCCGCCCTAGGAAAAGCCTAGCGTATCCCAGCGCGGCGATGTGACTCCCCCTTCCAAGTACCCCCGAACCCCCCGGATCGCAAGTCTTACCCCAGCCCTCCCCTCTCGGCTACCCCGAACGGAACGAGCTGGCTCACCCCACGGATGACTTCAAGGGCGAATCCGCTCGGTGCTGTTCTATCAAGCTGTTTAACATTTGTTGTTTCAGGGACACCATGTGCTGCAGGGGCGGCGACCGCTGGCGTCAGCTTGCCTCGTTGTCGCTCTCGGTCAGGAACACAGGAACCTGTGTCGAGCCGGGCTTCCTCCGATCCGAGTACTTAATCGCTTGTTCTTCCAAGCCAGGTTGGGAATTCATCCGAATTCGGCGTTTCTCTCCGACCCCCGGAATCACTGCCTTTGGAGAAGCGATCTTCACTTCATGTTTCTAAATTTCATCGAGTTATTTAGTTTCGGTTTTGAACGAATGCTCAAGCGGAGATCAAGAAGAACAAAGGATTCGTTCATGTGAAGAACGAAGAATGTTTACAAGAATCATGAAGAGAATGTTTAGGGAACATCGCCGAAGAACTACCGGATCTATTCACCGGAGGCAAGTGACTTAGAAACAGACTGGTCGTGAATGATCTCGACTCAAAGCGAGCTCGACTCCGAGGTGGAAAAGAACTGAGCTTTCTTTGATTTTCATCCAGAAGTCACAAGTCCAACGGGAGCGGCGTTCAACTAGCGATACCTTTGATTTGTTTACATCGTGAGTGACTCACGGTTGGTCCTGCGTTCGGTTCCCATCGCTTTTATAACGGCGGTTCATGTTTTTGACAAAGACCATTATTCTCAATGCTCCGGTGTATACGAGAAGTGAAAAAAGTTCTGTTACATAAACAGGTTTAACACCGGCCTCCGAATCTCTCTTTCGCTCGCTCGAGCTTCTGATCCCGGAGGTCGACTCCGGGTTACTGTGAGCTACGGCAGCGGTTGTTCCATATGGATCTGACATGGTTTTCTTGTTTCCGACTTGAGCCCATTACTGCTCTGCTTTCTCTGCTCAGAAAGTCTTAATCTACGCTGCTCGGCCGGAAAGGATTTGTCGGAGACAACCGATTATCTCGGACAGCCAACTCGGCGGATCAGACGTCACCAAAGAGACAGACTTGCATGATCCGAACAAACTCTTCTGATTCCGGAGTTTTCTTCGGTCGAGCGAGGAGAATCGAATTCGGACGAGGTTGATTCTAGTTTGGTCGTATTTCAACGACGCGGAGTTTGTCTCTCCTCGGCTGTGACCCCGAGGCAATTGGAGTGGCAAGAAGCCAAGCGAGCCCGGTGAGCAAGGTGATTCACTCTCCTGTTGCTCGCACCGCAATTTCCATTCGATACACTCCCTCCTCGTCCTGCACCTCCTGCTGCTCCTGTTGAGTCTCCTCAGTGCACTCTGACTTTCTCTCGGCACGCTCCTCTTTCGATTTCGATTCCCTCTTTCTTCATTTCTTCGTTTTCTCACCTACAACGCTTTCCATCACTGCCACCGTTCTCGCACGTTCGCATTTCGGCTCGTGCGCGAAAAGATAAGGCCACCGAGAAGCCCATTCGCAGATCGTGCATCGATTCGATCTGCTTGGGAGGCGAAACTAGAGGAAGGTGTTCCCCAGATCCGACCTTCTCGCGAATGACCACGAGGGCCTTTCCCTCTCCCTCCTTTCTTGAAGTTTTTCGTCCCTCGCTTCCCATTTGATTATACAGTTCATGATCTGTAACTTTTATGTTCTTCTTTTCAATTCAAAATGGAAAACATCGGGTCGCACTTGCTTCGACCACTCCGCGTGTCGTCTGCTCTCAATCGATTTCATATCGTGAAGTATCGATGACGTTTGAATCAAGTGATCGGAGCGATGGGAAAGCTGTAGATAAGACAGGAATTACTTGCTACAGTGGAGCTGGTTGGCTTCTGTGAGTGCAGCACCAGTGTAGCGAGTGTGGAGACCGAGACCAGGGGCAGCCATATAGGTAGGTAACAAGCAGAGAATGGCTGACTCATCCTCCGGAAGGAAGGAAGGGGTCGTCGTCGCCGCTCCGAGTCTTCATCATCATCTGCTTCATCTTCGTCGTCATCGTCTAGCAAGCTATTACTTGCTTGCTTGCTTGCTTGCTTGCAGTCGACGAGGCGGACAGACTGTTCGTCTGTTCTGCCCTCGTTGGTTCTCGAGCTCGTGTGTCACAGGAGATTTGAACTCAAGTGAGTTTGAGCCTTCGGAACCGACATCTAAACAGATGACAGTAATTTTGTCATAATTCAAACCTTTTTCCTGATTGGTCACACCCTCCCGAACACGCGCGCACTCTCTCTCTCTCTCTCTCTCTCGAATGCACACTCGGTCTTTAAAAGTGGAATGAGTACATTCTCATAACTTCATGACTGCATTCAAGTCATTGAAGGACATGAAGGCTTCTTTTAGAGATTTGAGAATTTCCGGATTCCTCGAAATACTCATTTGTTAATACAGCTTTCTCAACTCCGATCAGAAAAAGGTTCTCTTCCTCAACGAGAATCACTTTGTGGCAAATCGCAACGAAACCCACAAACCGCGTTCGCGGCGTGACTTGATCCTCATTGTCGCCTCACTCAAGGATTCTTGTTCGAAGCAGGAAGTATCAGGATTCTCTACATTGACGATGATGATTATTCAGGAGCTCGCGGGACATAGCAGGTCTCAAACAGGTTCTGCTATCTCCATAGAGATAGATCATTGTCATCATCAAAGCCCTCGACTTGTGACTGATAAGTGTCTCTGTATACATTTCAAACCCCTCATGTCAGAGCTACCGGGGAAACAGAGGCCAGCAATAATAAGCTTATTTAATTCTCCGACTCTGCCCGAAGTCACGCAGGTAGAAAGCTATATAGGTAGGTGTACATCTGCATTCGCACACGCGCGCGCGAGAACACACGCTCGGTATACAACGGACGAGGAGCTGCACCATGGTTTCCTCATATTGGACGCGCGCTGGTGCACCTCACTTAGAGGTTGATGGAAGGGAGACAAAGAGGGAGGAAGGAAGGAAGGAAGGCTCACGTGTCCGCCACCTTTCGGGAGTTCTCGAGAGCACCAAAGAAACGGAGCCAAATGAATAAAGGAAGCCAACGCTGACGTCACTGGAAGGATCGCTGATCCCGATCGTGAATGTGCCGCCAGGAGGAATCCCACGAAATTTCGGATTTCCGTGTTTTCGCCCGCTGGAAAAAACAACGGAGATTCTCAACACTCGGGGAGTCATCCGCTCGCTGTGTCCACTACTCCTTGAGGATCGAATTGTGTCCATTTGCTGATAATCAGCTTTGCATCCTGATGTATGTTTACTTCCCCTCTGTTTGATTTTCTTTTACCGCCCTTGTGTGCTTCTCCCGATGTGAGTACAGTTTCGGAACTCACAGGAAGCAATCAGTGCAGTTTCATTCTCCTGAAAGCTCTCCTTTATTGTTCACTACTCAGGAGAAAAGCCGACACGTGGCTATGCGTGCATGAAATCAATCAACGGATGAGATACACATGCATACCTAAGATTTCCTCCTCCTGTCTTCCCGGTCTCGCCCAAGGAACTCTTCAAAATTCACTTTCGAGGCTGATGATGAATAATGATTAATGATCCTGGATCATGCATTACGCGAAGCTCCTTACACTAACCATTCAGGCATCGACTGTAGCGTTTTGAATCCTGCTTCACCAGACGTGCATCGTATCTTCCGCAGCATCCGAAAAGCGAAAGTGTTTTTTTTGTGACTCCTGAATTCCGACGCGCAACACCTCGGTCGATTCGTCTCCTCAATAAACTACATCGGTGACGACTCCAGATCGATGTCGACTCAAATCAGCTTCAGCCAAGCTCGACGGTGACGGAGTTATTGCTTCCTATCACGGCCCGTTGTTGAGGTGGACGAAATCGTTTGAATCGCGGCTCTATTGTCCTCTTTGACAAGCGCTTCTTACATCGTTCCCCTCTTCGGCCAAAGTCGCTTCCTTCCTCCGTCGTCCCCTTCCGTTCTCTACTTTGACGTCTTGTAGAGATGAAAGCCGTTTCATCTCAATGTTCATAGAGATAACATTGTCGGTCGTGGCCTGCTCCTTGACGCTGGAGATCCTTTCCTGAATCAATGTATTGGATTATCCTCCTCCTCCGCTGGCGCTGCTACCCCACCCACTCAGCCATCTCTCGACCCACCATCCGCCATCTACTCAGGACACGGCCAAGAAAAGCTGAAAACGTTCTTCGCAACGACCCTTAATTGAGGAGTTGCGGTCGGTGTACAATACCTCTCCGATACAAAGCCGGTCGACCGCTGTGCCGCATGAGATGTTGTGATAGTTGATGGTAGACGTTGAGCATTTTTCGACGAACACCACAAGGCTGGAGGCGATAGGAAGCTTGGCCACAAGCTAAGTCCACTTAGGGAATCCCATAAGCGTTCGGCTCAATTAGAGCGAGGGAACAACGGCCTCAGGAGCGAATTGACCGAGGGGGGAGGGGGGGAGGGGGGCGAAAAGGCTTGAAGAAACCTCGCGACCCAAGAGGGAATCTTTGACGCTTCGCGACACTTGCCGACAGGAGCTCAACACGCAGATCTTTTTCGATTCGTTATCAGCAAACTTCCTGCGCAACGAACTCGTGTGATGCCGCGAGACGATGAGTTCGTTGTAACGGGATGTCTTCCGTTATAACGAACTCAACGAGAAAACTCTAGGGCTCGAGTTCCGGCACTGGATCTCTGTGACGACTGCAGTGGCAGCTTTTCGTTTGGATCCACGTCCCCATTGGAACAGTGAAGAAGAGCTCAGAGTGGATTGTTCTTGGTAAGAGCTTATCGGTCAGCTCGATGTTTCCTCCCGCGCTTCATCGTTGACTCGAATTCGAGTGTGAAGTGGCCGTCGACGAGGCCGCTCTCGTCAAGCGCTCCATTTCATCGGCCGGCGGTGAATTGCAGGGACTTTGTTTAATTGCTCCAAATACTCGCTAGGACGGATTCTCTCTTTATTCAAGCGACGGACGAACGAGCATCCAGTCAGTGCTTGGCCGAGTCCATCCAAGGGGCACCCTCGGGCTCGGGCCCGGGCCTCATTGAACTTCAATGGCCGGCTTCTTGAGTAACCGGCCCGTCGGCGCGGGCAGCAAATATGGTGGCAGACTCTGATCTCTCAGCCCTCCTCTCGATGTCTGCCGGCCGGCGGGGCTGTCTTCTCGACGGCTTTGTTCTCGACGAGATCAAACCCTGATTGGAACATCGAGACACTCACTCAGTCACTCGATGTTGGGTCCGATCATCGTTCATAGCCATGCTGAGCTCAGAATCAACGATTTCGAAAAGTTTTTCAGTTCGCAAACCATTCACGGAGACCGGAAAATTTGGAAGACGACTTCGGACTCTGCGAATTATCGACCTCTATTCTCTTTGACGAATTCTGTCGCCTCGAAAGTTTTCGACATGAAGTCAATCTCGAATTCGCTATTTTTGTTTTACCTGCCACGAATAAGCTTTTAATTTTGAAATAAATTGATAAAATGTCGCTCAAATTGTGGAAAGAACTCGAAGTGAATGGAATGAACCGAGTGTTGAACTCCATCGAATCAGAGAACTCACCATGTGTTGCGACGTATCCGGACTGAAGTTGATGGCGGGGACTTTGCACGCAACGACCGCCTCGATAAGGAGGGCCAACAAGGTCCCATCCTTGACGTCTCGCTCAAGTTCTACGAGAGGCCGCGCGATCCGACTCCGCTCGAGGTAATGGTTAGCCCAGTCCACGTAGATCTGAAAGATGAAACAACACCGTCATGTTTTTCTCCCCTCTGGCATCTCAAAGTCAAACTCCCGATCGGAAAAGAACGGAGACCGATCGCTGCTGTGAAACCGAGTTTGTCAAGATGGTTTGATGTTGACGAATCGGCTGCGACAGAACGCTTTCTAACTCATCTTTGAAGCACATTGTCGTCCTCGACACCCACGCGCGACAGGAAAGTCTTGTCGCTGTGAGAGTGACACTTTTCTCTATCAATCGTCTTCGCAAGGGCGAGGGCGGAGTCACAGTTGACAACTAAACAGAAAACCAGGCTGGGTATTCCAGTAATTCCCACAACTTCCAAAAGCTCACCCCATTCCCCCCCTACCTGATTAATATCTCGAAGTTTTCCGGAATTTCCGGGGTTTCTCATGAATCAGTTAACGAGATCTCGACGAAAAAGTGGCTGAGAGTTCTCTATTCCTCTCTTAAACCTCGATTTCGTTTCCGATGCGACTCGCTCCAGCATAGATTCGGAATGGCGTCGAATCGATTCCGCCAACTTCGGAGGAGAAAGGGATGAAAATCGTCCCGTTGTCGAAGGCTCGTTTAGACTCATTTGCGTATGTCATCCACACAGCTGAAGTTCGCTCGATGACCTTAATCTGCTCTCGGAACTTGGAGAGCTCGCAGCCAGGCGTAAAATATCCAAAGGGTCGTTCCAGCGTGCGCCGTTCTACACCGAAAAGACGCGTTTCCGATTTCCATTGATTCGCGCGAACCCTGTCTCATCCCCCAAAAGCCGGCAGAGCTCCGAAGGCGAGAAACATTTTCGAACAGCGGGTCCGCCGAGCGCGTGCCGTGAAGTAAATTTGAACGAAGGCAACTCGGACTCCGCGAGGAACGGGAAAGGAAACGAGGAATGGTGGGAAATGCGAAAGGAGGAACTCGGGAACGACCAAGGGGGGGGGGCTTCGTTGGCTCGCGGACGCTTAATTAAAATGACTATCCTGAACTGAGTTGAAGGCACGGCGCCGAGCAACAGGCAGTCCCGAAATGAATGGAAGCTCGCTCGAGAGAAAAAATGACTCCATTGCTATTCATCCTGGGACTACGACACGCCGAGAGGATGAAGGAAAAAAACACCGGAATCAGGGAGCAGAGGACATCTCCGCGACCCACTTTTTGCGGCCACCGCCGGACAAGCCGCGAGTGCGCAATCCGTTTCCTCGAGATGAGAAAACTCATGAATTCGAAACTTGACGAATACTCGGACAACGTCGGGAATTCCTCCCGAAAATCATATCCATCTGAATATCAGAATTCTCACAGGGTGGGAACAAGTTTGGAAAACTTGGGTTTTCCAGAATACGGAATCGTGAAGCCGAACTTCAACATTTTCCAAGTTGCGCTCAGAGATGAGCCATCTCAAGGTGAATTCGTCCGCTTTTTGAGACGAAACGAAGTTGCACCGTCAGAGGAGGTAAACATCTTGATTGTTTACAGCCATGGCTTGGACAAAAGTTGAATTTCTCAAAAAGAAGTGAAGAAGGAAGCGCCGGCGGCGGTCGGATATTCCGGAGTTGATATGGATCTTCACACTTCTACTGCTCTCCAGATCTCTCTCTCTCTCTTTCTTTTCTATTTACTTCACACAGGAGTTCGAAACCGAGTTTTTTGTTCTCCTGAAACATCTGATTTGATGGATTTTTTCATCGAAGACTCGATTTTCCACGCACTCACCTCAACGATGGACTTCTGGCTTTCCGTCTCCATTTCATCACCGCCTGGAAAAGGAAAATAGACGAATCGTTATCAGCATCGTGGAATGAAACGTGAACTTCGGAAACTCCGAGAGATCTTTTGGCTGACATTGTCGATCTTCGGACTTTGTTTCCGGCGAGAACGGGAAAATTCGAAAATCGGTTTTCGGTATCTTTTCGAAACCTTTTCAGTCATGCCCTCGTTCCCCACATCGAGAACATTGCCGACTGACCAACTCAGAATTCGTGAATTCGTCAACTCAACCAAAATCAGAAATCGTCGTTGCTTTCAGAGATGAATGCCGTGTTCGTAGGACTTTTCCATCATTCTGCTCTGGTCTGTCTCTATCGAAGATATGCAGATGAAATAACGCGGATGGAAACGAGATAATGTTCAGGCCAACAATCGCGCAGGGCGAGCAAACGCGAGAAAAAATTCTCTTTCAAGTTCGATCGATGTCCGCAGTGGCTGAAGCGAATGAACATAGCTGCAGCCAAATCAGATGAGCAACCCTCTTGAGGACCGCGAGACGTTGGGGTACAAGAGGAGGTGCCATAGGGGATTCGGACGACGAGTTCGCGGCGTTTAGGAGGCAGAACACGTATGCCCAGTTCCTTGCCCGCTTTCTTCTCCTCCTGTCCAACCCCTCCTCTTGAAGAACACGATGTCTGAGCCGACGATCATACAAACCAACAACACGGCCCGCGAGGCCGAGTTCGTCAGCGGGAAGAGAACTTCTTCTCAGAGTCGACATTCAAGCTGACTCTGTCGCGATTCTATCATTTCGTTGAATTTCTCAATACGGTATCCGGTACTCCGTACCAAGCGTTGACGCTGTTGTATCTTGCTGTTCATCGCGCTGGACATCGCATAAAGTGCGTCTATGCAGGACGACACTGCCTCAAATCCGATACTTGAGTTGTAATTTGTTTTAGCTGAGTGAGAACTCGTGGTTCTCAACGTTCTCCATTCGGTGAGAATCATCTCTGTGTGACACATAATACCGAGTCCGTTTCCTAGACGAGGAAATTACCTCGAATTTCCGTGGAATTCGAAGGTGAACTGAGTTCACGAGCTACAAGCAGCTCAATGTCTCGTGAAGTTCCTGAGGAACAAAAATGGCGGAAATTCTCGATATGCTCCAAGTACATCGATCTCGATGAGGTGATTTTAAAAGGAAGGCATGCCGTACTACACAAGAATGTCGTATCGCGGCAGCGACATTCATGCAGTGAAGCCCGGACGCCAAATGAGCAGTTGATCGCTGTCGAATCAGAGAGACCAAAGCTTCTGCTTTTGTTGCGGGGACCGACTGTTGGTTGTGGGACGAACAATTAATGGAGATGAATGGAGTACTCGCGGACAAGATAATTATTCGATTTGTAAATGAAACGCCCTGAACATTCCCTGATGAACCTCGGTCCTGTCTGCCATCGGTCCCCAAATCAAGAAGCTCGCTCCTTTGGATTTCTTTCGGACCTGAAGGAACGAATGGTTTCTTCGAGCATCGTTCATCATCCCTCAACAACGGCGCCTTCGAAAGTCTACGACGAGGAAACAATTCGAGGCACTGTCGTCAAAAATTCCGGTTCGGGGGTCGAACTGTCGTCGACGTTTTTCTCGATTTCATCCTCTATCCCAGGCGCCCATGCTGACCACGAAACAAGAAAGAATAGGGGATAGACGGGAAACGGGAACGGCGAAGGGTTGGGGGACGAGGATCAGTAATAATAAGCTGATAAACTAAAATGAGTCAAGGCCTTTGCGACGGCGACATCATGGCGCCGTCGAGGACAGCGGCAACGAGGTCGTCGTCTCCCTGGGGTCCGACCTCGAAAACTTGATCTGATCTGGTCGTTAGCTTCAGCTCTGCGCAGTGTTTGTGAC
>JAJSRV010000169.1:15973-62267 GCA_021527715.1 Neoseiulus cucumeris | reverse complement strand
AACCTGTTCACAGGGAACAATGCTTCATCCGCTGTCGTCCAACGTATGGACGCTCGCATGGTTTGTATGGGACACTCCCACGGTAGTAAATGCCCCGAATTCTAGAACGGCCCCTCTCTGACCGTCCGCCGGAGCGGACGTGGCGTTGGAACTTCGGTCGTCGCTGCCTAGAACAAAGTCGATATCGATTCCACTTGAAATGCGCATTAATTTCACGTCTCGATCTGAATGCTCAACTTTTTCAGTTGATAGCAGTCAAAAGGTTCGCGATGCTTGCTCGGAAACTGGCTGTCCACTCGATAGTGAGAACGTTTTGTCATTCGTTTCCGGTCAGTTCGGCGCGACGAGATGAGATCTAACCGGTGCGCGATGAAAGCTCGTGAGGACGGTCTATTTCTGTGAGGGACTTTCCCATCGGCTGATCTCGCCACCGTTGATTTTGTCGGCGACGTCCACATCGGTACATTGAAGTAGCCGAGTCGAGCCACCTGAGGTCTAACGGACGACAAGGAGCCAGCGACGCGGAAACATTACGCGCGGCATTTTATGGCGTGCTCAAACAACACCAACAACCACCACCATCGCGACCAACATTTCGAAAAATAGAGAAAAAATTCTTTATCGTGTTTTCTTTGGCTACCGTTGTCCCGTCCGGCCTCCCAGGACCCGCACACAAGATTCACCCGCTAACCCAGCAACCACTTACTGACCGAGCAAGCGACGGCGGAGACAACACGAGCGTTTTTAATGTTGTCATTTTCAGGAAACGACCGACGTGAGGGGCTGCCAGGGGACACTTGAGGCAAGCCGAGCATTCAAATTTGTCACATTTTGAATTTCACTCGGAGTGTTTATCCTTCTCGTGGCCCTTCTCCATCACCATTTTGAAGGAACGACGTCAAAACTCACATTCCACTGTCAACCAGTGAAGTAACAGCCTCTCAGCTTGTTAATTGCTTTGCTCAACGCTACCGCTAACATTTCAAAATGCCCGTCACTTGCTCCCCTTGACTTGTTGTAGATTACCTGAGCTTTTTGCTCGGTCGGCTCAGAAATCGCTCATGAAAAAGATTCACAATCAGTCGGACGATCGGTTCGGAACACCATCATAACCCCCATCAGTGACTGCATAACGTTCAGAACTCGGCGGTTCGGACTTCATCTCGCGAGCTACCCCAAGATGAACGTTGTTCTCTCGCCACAAACGCGAACAGACCGCTGGATATTCTGTGAATGGAAGTCCATAACTTTTCAGTTGATTTTATGGCTACTCAGAAGTCGAACAACGTAACTCCCGTCACAATAAACAGGATCGAATCCGCAAGAAGTGAGGTGTGTCAAACGGAAGCCGAACACGGGGAAGTCTCAAATTCTGGAGGAGACGGTGGAGGTTACGACGCCGATCCCAGTGATAAATACAGACGACAAGTAAATAAAAAGCCAGAACTTTAGTTGAGCTTGGGAGCGAATTCTGACTGTCTCGAAAGAGCTCATGACGAGAAGGAATGTAACCAATAGCAACTAAGCGTAGATACAGAGAAAGCAAAGATAGAAAGAAGAAAAAAAGTTCTCAGGTCGTTCGGTGTAGTTGTCGACGACGCGTCGTCGACCAAAAGGTGCTGATGAAGTCGAGCCACAAACCCGTCAAGCAAGCCACACTTAACCGCGGCCTCCGAAAGGGGAGAGGCCCCCATCGGTTTTATTCCGTAGCAAGGTTTTATTAAAATTTATTCACTTGAATCTTCCGATGCCTGAGCCGATCGTCGTTCCTCCGAGCGCCATTACCACATCTTGAGGAATCGCCGCCGACGAAAAACCCGTGAGCCAAGTCAACAGGGGCTTCTTCGATGAACTCCGGTCATTAGTTCTCTCAAACTCATTGTTTCCTTGCTTTTTGTTTCTCCTCTTTCCCGTTTTCCTTTCACTGCTTCCATCAATACTGTCTCTCAGTCTTGTTGTGAATCGATGTAGTTTCACAACAAACGGGAAGGTATCCATCGAGGAGCTTTCGTTTCATTCTCTTCATCTCTTTCTGGACTCATTGAAAATGCGCAGGTCGACGATCGCCGCACCTAGTCGCCCGTTCGATTCTAGCGGAGCTTCGCATAGGAGCCGTGAAGTTTTCAATTGAGAGGCATGCCTCGGTCTCGACTTCTTGCCTTACCACTCTTCTGACAGGAGGTTTGTTAACTCCAGGTTCTGACGAAATTCCTCGCAACGAGCGCCAGCTTTCAAATTATCGTTCTGGTGGCGAGTGAGTGATGCAACGTCTTTCTGTGACGTAAATGGAATCATCAGACAGCGTTCCGAAGAAGACGCGCATCTCAAAGTTGAATCGAACTCCGAGACCCGCGAACAGAAGACCAGTCAGCTCTCTGTTCGGGAAGAATCGAATCATTGGTCTCGTGATGTGAGTTCCGAACGATAATGGGAAATTTCGGAAGGTTTTCCAGTCGTCCATTCAATCCGATTCTGTCCGAAATTATCTTGCTACTTTTTCACGGGTAATTTGGAAAGTCCGAAATTTAGTTGTCATTCGGACGGCTTCATTTTCTCGTCGGAGGGAAACATTTCTGTTGACGCTCGCTTAGAAACGTAGTATTACGAGAGGATAAAAAGAACGGCGGCGACGTCAATGAAATTCGTAATGAACGAGTTTGACCTTGGCCACATGGACAAGCAACGATCAAAAAGGCTCAATAACTTTCTGTGGAATCCGATTGTCATTTTCGAATTGACTTCATTGGGCATCGATTCGCTCAAAGCGGAAATTCATGGAAAGTTGCTGGGAGACACCTTGCCCTTCCGAACGGAGAAGCTGCAAAGCGATCGTTTCGGAATCGCTCCATCAATATCGACTGGAGTCGGGTCATCAGCGAGTGAAAATGGAGACTTTATCTTGAAGAAGACCTGCTGGTCCATTTCCGAAGCAACGTTATCTCCGCGCGATGAAAATTACGATTTCTGCGGCCATCGCTCATCTCGATATAACCGCTATCCGATTCGGAAAACAATTCCGATCGAGTTCAAACAAACGGGAGCGCAAGAAGCCGAAAGACGAAACTGATGGATTGATCGGAGGGGACCGGAGATAAACATTTGACCGAGGGACGAAAAACGAAAATCCATAGCGGTATCTCAGTAGAGTCGAACGCTTTCGTGCTACTGGTGTTGTCATCCAATCTTTGCGTTTCGGCCGCATATCTCGCCATTACGAGAACAATTACGCGATCGGGCAACGGTCGCATTTACCGCACTTGCTTCTCTCTTTCGGCCGAATCGAATGCGGGTTTTTCACGATTGAGACACACAAATAGAAGATGATCGACGAGCTGCCGTGAACTTATCCGAATGTAAACTCGAGTATTGAACTTCGAGAAAGCTAGATACCATCAAGCTTCGGCTTCGATGAAAATATGTTACCGAGAGGACAGAAGGCTCGCCTGACGACGAAAAAGCAAAGGACAACCTGAAGCAAGTGCGTTTTTGCATACGGCGGAATGAGAAAAAAACTTTCCGATCCAATTTTTTTTTCTGTTCTCGAGACGCGCCATGGTCGGAGCGAAACGCATGCCATGGAACGAACAAGACACAGCATTTGTAAAAGCAACTGTTTATCAATTTCCATATGCTGACACGGTTTGTTCAACCTTGCTCATTTCTCTTACGCGAAGCAGCCAAAGAATGAAGCGATCCGAAGTCGGACTGGACGTTCGAGGTGACGAAATCCTTTCTATCCGGAACGTTCTCGTCAACTGTGACCATGAGCTGCTCTGTGACATCACCTCATGCACTCCTTGTTTGGCGACCACTGTCGGGAGGAATAGCCGGAAATCGAAATTCATGGTATTTTCAGAACCCTCGACGGAGAAACTAAGGCTTCAAGTGCATCTCAGCATCGTCTCACCAAAGACTATGCCTTGATTTCACGGAGGCTCAAGACGGGATGGGCGCGTTGTTTTGGGTCAATGTTTCTGGATAGATGTGTTCCAAGACTGGGCTTGAACATCCGGAGAGAAACTCATTCAAAAATCGCTGATGGTATCGTGAATCGTTCGGAGTTCATCGCTAATAGGATGCGGCTCCAAACAGCATTTAGTGAGTCGTCGACGCAAGATAAAGCAGGCGCCGGTGCTCATCTGTGCGCGACTTCTCTTTCTGTTTTGACCAACGGAGAGTCAAAGGTTGTGGTTCTGATTTATGACACGCCAACTGTATTCAATCGATCAACGGAATGACCTCGCAGTGCAGAACCGACGAAAACTCGAAATGAGTGGAGTCAGCCCGTTGGGTTCTTGTTGCATGAGGCGCCGCATGTAGCCACTTAGAAAGACATCTTCGTCGTGAAATTGTCTTCGATCGTTCAAAAGACCCTAGGAATCGACGGATGGATGCATTTCCCAAACAAATGAATGAACGGAGGCGACGCATGGACGAACTGATGGAGTTTTGCAGAGACGCGAAAGAAGGAGAACGAACGAAAACCGACTTCTGTCCTGGGACGCCAAACACTGCGGAGTGGAGAATAATATGTATCGAAAGAGCAGTGCCACAGCACAATCCGAGGAGCAACGGTAACACAGAAACGGGAAAGCCGTTAGAGCAAATTGAAAGTTGAAAATATAATAATAATCTGAAACGACATGGCAACGAGGGGAAAATGGGATTTCGGAGAGATGCAAGATCTCGTCGTCGTCGTCGTGCCTCCGGCGTCTCTCTTCAAGATTTATTATTTTCTCGATCGACAAAGGAAACAGCCACTTGGATGTTTTCATTCACCCACAGATGATCGCGAACGTTTGTTGTCATGATCGGAAACTTTTCCCTGTGACGCTAGTCCTGAGATTTTTCGTGCGTTCGGTGAGAGTTTTTTCTTTCTTTCGCTTTATATTTGTTGCTAGTTCGTCGAGGAATGTTTTTGTATTCTTCGTTCACCGAAATCTTCCGCGCGAAAGCTCAACGCGCTGGTGACGGTTGCAGCCGACAGGCCGGGCATCCGTTGGAGCATTTGCACCTTCTCAGTTTACGGAAGGTGCCCCACTGGAAAGTAGGCGATCACAGCTAGTCTTCCGGGCAGAAGCAAATTCATGGTTGTTAGGCCCCTGTCGTGTCCGATCGAAACAGCTGTCTCCCGCTCACTGACTACTGCCACAACCGTCGTCGGTCGTCGTCGCGTCGATGGTGGAGCTGCTGCTACTCATTCGTAGCAGGACCCGCGCTCGATAGGGTGTCGGGGGGATCATGGCTGTGGGAGCTAGCTCTATGTTTACAACCGAACGAGAAACTCGCCAGCCAGCAGGTGCCGGACGCGGATCATTGATGAATGGGTCGAGATTCAACTTTCTCAATGGAAATCGCGACTTGGGAGAAGCTGCTAGACAGCCAGTTAGGTGGGAAGCTCAGTGGATGGCGAGGTGATGACGGCTATGATCCGTTGTATCGAAAAGAAGAAGCGTAACAGACCACGTACTGTGAGCCGATGTCGTTTCGAGGCGAGGCCCGATTGGTTTGTTTACAAGAGGAGAAGTAAACTGTCTTACAAAATGTATCGGGAAGAGAAACAACTCGAAATTTGTGTGGCATTCAATTTCCTGAGAGCTTGTTTTTGATGGGGCACCAGATACATTCTCGAAGCGAGCCGACCGACACGGCCGTGCAAAGAGCCACGCCGGTGCTCGGCACGTAGGCAAGCAACGTTACGCAGACGATGTCGTCATCCCCTTCTCCGTCGCAGACTCCGGCATGAATCAGGTGCTGGGCCATCTGTTGTGTCGGGCTTCGTAGTCTGCAAATCCACCCGCAGTATCGACAATTACGAAGTTTGTCCCAGGCCGACGAATCCAGGCCTCTGGGTTCCTTGCCTGTCCGTCTGCTGCAGTGCCCCTTGATCCAAAACACTCGTTGGCTACCGTGGGGCGCCCATCTTACCATGCGCGTTAAAGGGAACCATCTCGATGGACAGCAGACGGACGAACCAACAGACAGAGCTGTTGCCGAGCACAGATGTGTTTGAGATATGTGCCGCCAACATAATCACGATCTTCGGCCGTGCTGCACGGCGTGCCATGATTTTTCTTTTTCCTAAGAATGTGAGTCTGCCCCGTACTTCTCATCAGCCTCAGATGCCTTCGAGAAGGTGTTACTTCCCTTCAGACCTGATTTGTGAAATCGTACCCGGCTTCCTCTGTTGGATTTCAACAAACTCGAAGTCCGACCGGCGGGAAAGTCTTCAACGCGCTCAGATTAACGCGCGATCCGGCTGGCTGGATGCGTTGCTGCTCGTTGGGTTTGTTGCTCGAGCAACTTCTATAGATGGCCAGCAACCAACGCGCAGGTGACGACGTTATCCGGCCGGTCTTCAGGTTCGTCTTCAAGCCGAACGTGAAGATAACATTCTGAAGCTTGGCAGAAGCAACCCGTGATACGGCGCATCGCAGTGTTTGTCCAGAGCTCAGCACTTGACGCGATCTAGGCTGACCCCTAAACTTGGATTTGATCCGCGAACTTCTGAATTTCGGAGATGCGACTGTCTCGCTCTAGCAATCGCTTCGATGCACGGTTACTGTCGTTTTACATCCGAATTACTGTTTTCCACCTTTTCGCAATTCGCATCCCGCGCGTGAGGATGCGGGACAATACCCCAGGCGACGACGGCATCTGTTGCCGCTTTGTTGGCTCGGGTCACGCGAAACTGTTTCGCATGAAGTCAGTCTAATGTTAAAATTCAGAATGTGTCGAAAACTACCTTGAAACATCTCGGACTCCTGATCGCCTCGATTGGTAGTAGAACCTTCTTGGGTCCGTTCATGTTGTTCACCAGAAAAGTGAGCTCGCCGTCGTGCTCGAGCACAGTACACAGAAACGTATCCAGTTTGAGTGTGAACGACTTGTCACCAATGTCACCGCTGCTTGAAAAGTTCGAACGTCAGATGAACATAATCACAACAGAGATTCTCCGATCGCACGTCGGAGAACTTCGCGCCGTCCGTGACGTAGAACGACTAAAGCACTTCTGAAACAAACCGGTGGAACCCCTCCTAGCGCTGCTCGCTCTATGAACAAGGCTCCCTCTCCACTACGGAGACCCCAGCGTCGGCGGCGGCGGCCGCACAACCTACGGCAGGATCGGCTCCAACAGAGAGAGAAAACGCGAACCTCGACGTCCGTCGCTGACCCAGCACTTGGTAGAAATTTGGCCAAAATTCACCGTCGGCTTTCGGATTTGCGGACACACCACGTCAATTGAGGCAAAACACCACCATTTGCAGTTGGGTGCCAGCCTCGCGCTCACATTTACATATTCCGTGGATATTTTTTTTTTGTGTTCAATTCTCTCCCATGATTTTCTGCATCATTACCAGTCATGGATTCCGTGGCACTTCTCCCGCGCACGATTTGCTGCTTCTCCGGTTTTCGATTGCCGTGTAAACTGATTTCATTGAACACGAGAATTCTTCAATTTCTTTTTCCAAAACAATCCGGGAGATTCTTCGCTTTTCTGCGATGATTTATTTACTTCAAAAGTAAATCTCGCCGTGCATCGAAACTCTCTGCTCAAAGTGTCGTCCGTTCCGCTGGTCCTCCGAGCGCCAATAAGTAGGTGGACAGCACCGTTGAAGAAAGCCGGCGATCCGCGCACGCAACTCGTAGCCGGCCAAGTCCTCATGAAACTTTGTCCAGAGATCAATCTTTCGCTTTCTAGCGATTCCTCATGTCGTGATGCCGAGGATGAAAGAGAGAAGTCTTTCAGGGATAGTTTTCGAAGATGGAATTCACGCGTGATTATGCGAAGTGAGTGAGAGACAGACAGACAGACAGAGAGAGAGTTGGTGAATGATCCGACGAGGGGCCAAATAATCTTCTCGGAGACTTCGACGTTGTTGATGTTGCCGTATGGGGCATCGTCACCCAACGTAAAAACGTGGTCACACCCTGTGCACCCATCATTGAGTTGGGGGCTCAGTGCATTAGCGGCATCTACGTCAACGCGACAACACTACAATTTTCTGCAGGACAGAAAGGAGCAGCATCTGCTGTTCGATGCGACCGCCGAAGGAATGTGTTTGCCGTGGGAACAGGAATCTATCGCGCGGTCTTTCTTGAGTGGTCAGTGCGAATTGTAGCTCGCGTGCATTCTTGCATTGACGTCTACTTGTCGCCGGCGACTCGGAGAAAGGTGTCCGTGGTTCCCATTCTTTTCGGGCTTACGCCGGAGTACGTCTGCCAGGCTGGCGGATCCGGAAGCCGCCCAGGGAAGTTTCTTAAGCGAAATCTCGAGACAGATCGGAATGCAAAACCGGATTCAGAAAGGATCTCTTGAAATCAGTTGCTCCTCTAGGACGGACGCAGTCTCGCTTTCTTGATCCTCGTTTGCTTGAACACTTTCTTCTGTTTTTTTTTCGGCGGGAAAAGAAGGAATCGCGATGTTCAGCCACACGACTACGTAGGGCGTTGTGTTTTCGAGGCGTTGCGTTAATCAGCTGCGTTGGGTGGCGACTTTAACCGCGCTGTACGGACGCCCATTCTCGTCGCTGTCCGACCAAATTTTAATTCATTCCAATCTCGAAGCCAGCTGGATGGATTCGTTGATTATTTCACTTGTGTGTGTGTAACCAACAAGTTTCTGGTGCGGCGAAACAATCCAACGCCCAATATCGGAGATTCTGAAGAGAAATCCGGGGATTTATGATCTAACTAAGCCCCGCCAATCCAAACAAGTCAGAATCGATGAAACTCGATGCCCTGAAGTAGTTCTCGACCGAAAAGACGACTGAGTGGTCAGCGCAGGCACCGGCGGACTCAGAATTCGAATGATGATCAAACATTCGGAACCCAAACTCCGCTCTTCACATTTGAAAACGTACATTTCAGTTTCAGTAAAAAAATGGCGATGAGAAATATTCGAAACGCGTTATTGATATTCTCTCACGCTTTGAGGCGTTCCTACGGTTTCTGGAGTTTTTACAGCGGAAAATTCGGTAATTCGGGCGGGCGGGCGACTAAGTGAAGATGACGAACTAGGAAACCCTTGGAATCCATAGTTATTCCAGTCCGGATCCGCGAAAAAATTTCCCGCGATCCGTCCATCAATCCGTCGCGAGGAAATCGTTCGGAGTATTCTCATCGTTCAGGATTCCGAAAATAGCTCCGGATTCTGGAGCTATCGGCAGACCCGAATCGCGGACGCATCTTTATTATCCACATACAAATCAAGACAGTCGCGTTCTTCAAACCTCCGCCGGGCCGGAAAAACGTGCGCGAACAAAAAAACAAAACAATGTCAATACCGCGTTACGGTTTCTGTGTCGATCATAGCATCGGTACGACCGCGGACGGGCGGGCGGGCGCCGCGGCGCCAAGTTCACTGCGTTCATCAGCACGTTCAAGTTCACGGTGGGCATTTATATTTTGCTTCTCGTCTCGCCTGAAACAATACGCGCGCGATCCAAAACGGGGTCCACCTCCGGTGCGGTGATATCAAGGCGAAAGCGGTTTGTCTTTGTCCCCGATTCCAAAGGCGACTCTTGATTTTTGCCACCACAATCGACGACCGCCAGATCTATTGCGTCCGGCCGACCGACCGAGGGTCGAAGTCGACAGTAGCCGCGTCTCCGGATTGCCTCAGTACTCATTTCGATTGCTCACACTACGTGCGAATGCCCTGATCCGAGGCAAGAGGTGTTGTGGCACCTCCGGCTACAGTGAATCTCGCTTTGAAGTAAAACGACCAAACCGTCACCAGAACTTGGCAGAAATAGATTGCGAGAACAGGAGAAGCTTGGACCGAAGAAGAAAAAAAAGAAAGAATGGCGAATTAGGGGCCATGCTGACTCAGGGAAGGGTAGAAGACTGGCGGTGTTCAGCCATGCGTTCGAGCCAGAAGGAAAAACCTAAAAACAGGAAACCAGGACAGAGCACACGTGCATCCACTTCAGTCCGCTGATGAGCGAGCGATACGACTCGCGTCATGTTCTTCGTGGATCATCCAATCTATGTCTGTATGTGTGTGGAACGAACGTCCTCTTCGCTTCCTCGGTCTTGTGCTTCTGCTGCATCGTGTGCCGCTCGACTTCCTGGCATTCAACGAAAGGAACGACACAAGTCTCAGAATGCAGAAGTTGACCACTCAGAAATGAGCCACACTAAACGTGCCTCGTATCGTGCGAGGTCTCATCGTGCAGGATTTTGAACACCCAACACGGTTCGTTGTTCTGTCGAACTTTTCTCCAGAAGCGATTCCGGAGGAAAGCGAGTGGACGATCTGAAAACAATGAAATCGAAACGGCCTGTGATAGCTTCGATGACGAGGCACATATCGATCATCACTCACCGGAGATCGCGATCGGAAAAGTTCTGACACGAGTTTAGATTTTGTGGTTCTTCTGCTTTGCCTCAACCCGCTTCCGGCGGAAGTTCGAAGAGGGAGGATACAATGATGAGCTGGTCGAATGGCGTTGTTGTGCTTCAATGAGCGAAGATCCTGGTGATGTTCGCCGTACCGGGTGCTGAGTGTCACCCGACGAAAACCGCCAATTCCAATAAAACAACAATACAAACAACGTGCGCCACCATCGACGCAACCAAACGAAACGCAACCACGAATTTTGTTAGCGACGACGCCATCAAGGAACCGATCACTACAACGCACGCCGACTTCTCCCATAGATTGCTTCTCATTTGCATTTGTTGTCGCCGTCGATTGCTGACTTCGTGAACGCCGCGCCGGCCGCCGATTCTGTGAGTAACGGATTAATCATGTCACGTCGGACCTTCCGAGACCTTCTATTGTGAAATGGAACATAATCAACACTCCTGATTATCTTTCAAGAACCGAACCTCATTGAGGATCGGTGACGCCGCCGCAACGTAGAGGAATTCTCTTATCGTATCAAACGGTGGTCGTCGTTGTCGCGACAAATTTGAGCGGGAACTCTTTTCGTTCGAGAGAAGATCTTATCGGGAGGCTGCAAATTTGCAAATTGAGTCAGCTGCATCGCTAAAACAGCGAATTTGACGCGGTCAACAGCAACTTTGCCAGAGCAGATAACTCCGTATCGGTGGAACGAATCTTTCGCTCCAAATCGTTGAGGTATGGCGACTCTTGAAACTAGAATTCCCGAGCGAGTGAGTATCGCATCGTCAACCGATCGCAGAACGCCTTCGGCCGCGGGCTCATTTGGAATCGAAATTGTATGTCATGTTTTGAGAGTTGCAAATCATGCCTTGAAAGCTCGCGAGACCAGAAACGGATATTTTCGATTCGGGATAATTCAAACAGCGTCACTCCTTCAAAACTCCTGCTTTGCCTCGCCAACAGATCACAGGCAAGGAGTCTGCGATGCATCATCAACAGCGACCTGTTTTGTTCTCGATAGAAGTCCTATTGCCAGGCCTCATTGATCGACGATTGCACAACGCGAGGGAGTGAGTCGCTAAGAGAAATCGTTTAGGAGCGTCCGAAGATCGTTTCCATGTCGGATCATACTTGAGATCAGTTTCTGAAATGCGTTGCCCGAGGCATTCTGAGGGAGTGATGAACTTCCAGAGCGTGGAAATCGTTGGAGCAGAAGAAAATTTGAACTTCGAAGTTCAAAGGAAGATGACGTAACTCTTGAAGACCGGTGCTTTGAGGTGGCGGGGAGTTTCCAGTTCGTTTCGGAAATACGAATCGACCGGATCATTGGATGACTGAGTTGGAAAATTGTTTGGGTGGCTTCGAAACTGCGTTGTCGGTGACAAAAAACGTCGTTGCGCCCAGCGCTTGCTGGGACCTCCGTTTTTAAGCTCCGAAAATCAACCTCACCGTAGCTGTCTCAGCCAGGAAACTCCGAATTGACGGAAGAGAAGTTCTTCTTCCGCCCCGCAGTACTTTGGTTATCGCCACTACGAGGAATGGGGAAAAAAAACGAAAAACCGTTTTGTTCTCTCCTGGATATCGATGTGCCACTTCCCGGACATCGGTTCGTTCTAGAGAACCGTTGCAAAGTTCAACTCCGATGCACTGATAAGTAGAGCTTGGAAGTTCAGGCTTTAATCATTTTTGAACCTCCATCAATCAATATGAATTGATGGATATTTAGTGAAATAGTGTCTGATTGTTCCAGCCCAGAACTTTGTTGGGCGAATATCATCGAAGTAATCGACCTCCGAGCAATTTATTCATGGATTGATGGAGGTTGATTAATGAATAACGTTTGAACTTCGAAGCTCTACTGATAACGAACCCCCGAGAGCGCAACGAGGAGGGTTCGGACCCTGTGCCGGTCCCACTTTCTTAACTCGATCGTCTACGTCGTAGACTCTACGACCTTAAGGTTGGTTTCGTAGGAGGAAATCCGAACGGTGAAAACAAAGCGATTCTGTTGCTGTGGACAGAAGGGAAACGACGAAGATGATTTCGTCCCCTTCTGTCAAATGATGAACAAACAGAACGGTAGAGTTCCCCGTTGAATAATGTTTTGTTGCGTGTGTGTCCCATCCGTTCGCTTACCTGAAAACAAAAAATAGAGAAATTTAGAGACGGAGCGCCCGATGAGCTCGTAATTTTTCAAGTGACTTCGACTTCACTCGAAGACCTGAGACAAGAGAACAGCCGCTCAGAGATCGCAATCGCTCGATAAACGATTGTCCGTTGAGCTTCCCGGGGTTTTCAAGACGATACCCTCTGGCACCACGGAACAACAACGGTCGCGCACGTCTCAATGACTGTACTTATTTATATACACACACAGGGTAATAACAATAATGGAGGCAGCGAAGAAAATTGAAGAGGAAGAAGCGAAATAAATCAGCAGAGAATAAAGGGATTCTATATTTAATTACTCGGCCGTCGTCAACGTATATCGCGAGGATCTCCACCCGTCTCGGGTGTTTCTTTTCGAAAGTTTAACGACCCCTCAATTCTTTGTGTGAATTGCGATTCGAATCAGCTGAGGATATCAATGCTTCGTTCGTCTTTCGATTTCTATTCTCGCCGGGTTTCCTTCTTCGCGATAAATCGTTTTCGAATGCCTCCCGTGAAACTTGAGGAACACGATGAAAGAAAAAAAAAGAGGAGACTCTTCTCTGGACCGTGAGACCTCATCGGCCTTGGAAACATCTGAGGTCCACGATGATCCCTTTGATAAATCACTTCGAACACGGAATCGAGCGGACACCACTGAAGACGACGACGACAACAACAACAACGATGCGCCGAGGTTGACCCATTCCAGAACTTTTCCGAATCAAACTCGACACTACCGCCGCGGCACATCCGGCTCCTCCACTTCCCATTTTGTTTCGGTTCCCGGCGTCGATTGGGAGTAGTTTCCTCTTGACAGTCCCGAGCTGCCGAAGAGCCCGTGTTTTCCATGTGTGAATCTTATCAAGCCGCGGTCAGCACCGGGGCGCCCCGCTCGAAGCTGTTACAGAACAAACGAGATGGTCTGTGCGGCTCGTAAAACAAAAGACAACAACGGCTTGGAGCGGCTGTCTGGTTACGACACATGCACAATGCAGATGGAAGTTAGTGGTGAAGCCAGTTGAAAGATCGTCGTCTTTCATATTCGTCAGAGACAAGCGACTAAAGCTCCGAGCGCTCACTCACTCACTGTTTATATTTTACCATGGGTTCCGCCGATTTCTCGTTCGAGAGAACTGTGAAAGCTCCTCTCCAGGCTCGACGGCGGCGTGAACACGAGTAACGATGAAATATCAGCGGAATTCTCCGCTGGAAGTTCGTCCGGAATCCGTCCAGGTCGCTTCTCGCGCGTCGTTTTCTGTCTTGAGTCTCATCAGACGCGCCTTCGAGCTCCTAGAGCGCTTTGATTCAAAACAGATTATGGACTTTGCTTGGCAGAAGATCGCTTGCCGTGGGAGGCGATTTCTCAAAACCGAAAGAGCAGACGCTCCGAATTAGGGCGTTATGGCGAACTTGATTGTCGCCTGGAGCAAACGATTTTGATTGATTCGGATCTGGTGGCGGTAGAAGAATGGTGGAAAAACGCCAACACACCGCATCTCCGACGCACGGACAGGCAAGCGAGCGCTCGGAAAAACAGACAAGCGTGTTCGCTGATCGAGTAAAGTAAGAATGGAGAAAAATGTTCGGACGCGGCCCTTGAGAATCTTTCGGAGCAAACTATGATTATCTGTCAATTGAATTTCTTGAACAAAAAAAAAGAACCAGCCAAGAAAATAAAATCGATTCGCCCAGTGATCCATTGGCCGATTCGGACTTTTTTTGGGTTGTGTTCGGTCCATTCTGTCGCGGCGACGAACAAATCGCGCGTCTCCAAACGAGTGAGTGAGACAGAGCTGCGGAATCGCATTCGCACGATAGCCGGGAGGTGCTTTCTCGAGTCAATTGTTTCTTTTTTCTGACATCGCTTCCTTCGACGGAGGACGATTTCAATTAAGGCTGAGCCACAGTGCGGGGCTCATATCGATTCGGAAGATGAAGATGGAAGACGATCCTGGGCGGTCACCCTTGCCGTGAACTTCATTCCAGAAGAGAAACCCTTACTCCACCCCAGATCGTGGCTCATGGATTCCACGGGACAGCGACTCCCCTGCACGGTGAAATATCCAGTAAAGCCACAGAACTGAAAAATCCGAAGCTTCTCCGACCGAATCGACGCTTTTGTAAAGGGTGTGTGCGTGCATGTGGAAGAAAAATTGATTTTTTAAACGTTTCACGCAGCTCGCACCGTATCTGAGTGTTTCGGTGGTATGTATTGATTGAAATCAGAAAAGGGAAATGAAAGAAAAACAGTTGAACACTCCGGGCGAGCCAATGATAGACGAAGGTTTCTGTGAATACTCTTTCCGAGCCGTCATTCGGCGCTGTGTCACCTTGTTACATCGATTCGGGCTCCGCGTTTTCTGTTTTGGCGCAAAGCGAATTCTTCATTTTGAAACTATTACTCCGAAATACATCATGGCGATGCCCAGCTCGTTCATTGGAAAACCCGAAGCCGTTCTTCTCGTTCAATTAACCACAGCATCTGGTTGAAACAGAAAACCTCGGACCGCCGGCCGGTAACCGCTTTAATATCTTGGCTGCTTGTTGTTAATGCTTTGGCAATTTTTCTCTCAGAACGAGCGGCCTCAGGAGGATTACGATCATCGAGCCTTATTCGGTGTGTTTCGCTGTTTTCGACACTCGGCTCGGGATTCCAGGATTTTTTTATCTTCTCTGCGGAACTTTACTCGAAGTTCTTGGAAGTTTCGACAACTCGAGTACAGGTTCTCAAAAGCGTTAACGTCTGATGAAATTAAGAGTGGGGCTCATCGCCTGGCCTAAATAGAGAAATCGGTTTGCTTAGCTTTTGTATTGAAGCACCCAAGCGATGCTCTTTTGTCACTCTGAACACTTGACGATGAACAGAGCCACTTAAGCCGCCGGTAGAAGCTTTTCTAGAGCTTTAGAATGTCGCAACGATCACTGACATGAAGCTAATCAACAACCTCCGTTGTTCAAACGTTTGCCCACTTCCAACTCCCCCGAGTCAACTGCTACGGAGATTTCAAAGACATTCGTCGATCTGATACATCCGTCGTACGATACTTTGTGAGACAGAAGAACAGTACAATCTGCATTTGAATTCGAGTTCCGCAGTACATTCCCCTTGAACATCCGTTTTTGCCGACATTAATATAACTATCACCGAACACTTTCATTTCCTTCTACGCCATGTTGGAAAGCGCAGTGGGTTCGGTGGGCTTTTGAAGCTTACTATGCATGAACTAGAACTTACGCAACTCGATCCGACGCTACAGCAATAGTACGATGAGCAGCAGAAGTGGGATCAGCGATCCTATCCGAAGGTGTCGTAAGATAGACGGGCAAAGAAAGAATAATGGAGGAGGAAATGTGAAAAATCGAAGACGCCCACGGTGGTCGAAGCGCGTACAGCCTCAACCAAAGTCCCCGTTCCTCCTCTTTCTATTCCCGGTCGTAAAGCGGAGTTTTGTTAGGTTTCCCGCGAAAGTCGTTGCACTTTTCAAAACGGAAACTCGAACGAGTCGGGAACTCGTGATTAGCGAGCAGCACAGTTAAACTTGGTCTCGTTGCTGGCGGCACTGTTCTCTGTTTGAAAACAGGGCCCATGAATGGGTGGAGGGATGAATAGAGTCTATTTGCGGCATTTTTCTCTCTTCTCCGCTGAAGGTGCGAAGGGTGGAATTGATGGGGACGTTGACCAGAAAACTCCTCTTGTTCCTCTTCCATGCTGCGTATTTCTCACTTTACGTTGTCTACGCTGCCGTTCGTCCGACAGACGGACTTATGTGGGATTTAAGTTCACGCAAGCGAGCGCTTCTCGAACATCAGCAATCAATTCCTGAGCGAAGGGACAGATTCTGAATGGCTAACGATGTTTTCAAGACACATCGCAAGAGGTTACGTTCGGTGTTGCGGTTGTCGAGTCTTCCTTTATCCATTTATTCATTCTTGTTATGCAACGTTTCTAAACTCGATGCTGTACACTTAAAGTTGTTCGCTCGCTCGCTCGGGCGGTCAGCCAACGAACCGACAATCACAAAAACCGATTCTACGATGGAAATAGCGCTCGAACCGTGATGAACGGCTTGCCATCGGATGTAGAATGAATTACTAATCCGTTCGACGTTGTTTGACTTTCAGAGGGGTCATCCGAAAGAGGCTCAGTCAGTCAACTATCCGGCCATCGGCTCTTTTATTTGGGCTTCTTTTCTCTTTGAAGATGACCAGCGTGCTTGTAGTCGCCGCCGCCGCCGTCGTGATGCTCCCCGTTCTAATTCAGCGATGTCGGTTGAGCTTCAAAATTAATAAAAATAAAACAATACCCGGCGGATGTCGGAGAGGCCATCGGACAATCACTCTGTTCGATGGACTTTGAGAGCGAGCGGAAACCCGGGAGCTGAGAATAATGACGATTAATAGCTCACTTCTCATAATAGACTCATCTGTCCGCAATTCTCTTCTCTCGTTTTCCGTTTGGTTTTCTTTTTTTCTCTCATTTTGGTTTCATTGAGGGGAGGGACGCACGATTGCCGATGCTTTCGGTGACATTTGGCCTCATGGAAATTATAGTTTTCACGCAGGCCTACCTCTTCGCTTGTCAGTCAAGGCGGGGAAAAGAAAAATGAGAATTTATGCAAATGTTCTCGTGACCGTTGGTCGCTCCAAGGAATCTCGAGAACAGCGAAGGGAGACGCCATCGAACAATGTAGTCAGAAGCTGTCGAAGAATATGAACGTTTTTAACGCCGCCGCCGCCGGTTCAACGCAATACGTTTCGGTGAACGAGGAGCCGTGGCAGCCCGCATCAATACTCCTTCGAGGTGAATACGAATTCTCCATAGAGGCACAACAACAGACCCCAAGTAAGAAATCCGGAACGCGCCAGAATTCGGATCGGGACAACGAAGCCGTTCAGCAACAGATATTTTCAAAAGCACGAACATGATTTGTGGAGCGCGAAAATTCGTTTAGCGGCTCTAATGTATCGAACGACAGATTATCCTGGAGGGCTTCGAACAGAAGGAACAAAATGAGAATATCGTTGTAGACCAAGGTCCCGGAGCCAAACGCCGCACATTCGTCTTCGAAATCAGAGCTCGGGGCAAGGCCGGTCGAATCGCACTCCAGGGTTTTTAATATTCATTAGAAATTCTCTGGCATGGACATTGTACCGACATAGATCGATCGCGAGGCATTTCACAAATATCAGGCAACAACTACGAACTCTAGATCGCGAGGCTGTAGTTCTTCAGGGTGCCATTCTGGGCCTCATTATTCGAGATTGTGACATGAGCACGGCTGAATCTCGAGATCGTTGCGGCATCCCGAAACCTCGAGCATTCCTGGTAGCTTGGATCGCGGTCGTCCTCTGGTTAAGCAAAAACGCCCCCGCAGCTCTCGCCTCTATCCCCTCGAGAATCCAACGAAGATGAACTCAACGCTCAACGTCCAGGGTTTTCGGTGTTCGGAGAAACCCGAAACCCCCTCTTGGCGACACCCTGTCCTGGAGATTCTCTCGAATGAGCCACAGCGGCGGCGGCGACGGCGACACACGCTGAGATCTCCGAGATGGCATTCCCGAACACGATCCATGTTATAGCGATAGCCGACCACGCGGTTTAGGAACTTGGTTGGGGTTTGTGTTAAGCTGAACGACGCGATGATCAATTCATGACGAGAAGCGTTTTTTTGTTTTTGTTTTTGAATCGTTTGTTTGGGAAATCTTCGTCGATCTCACACAATCTGTTTCAGTATCTGTCGACGGAAGACGGAAAACTGTTGCGATGACCGCAAAAAGTTCCGACACCGGTTCAGCCGAGAAAGTCTTTCCGGCGTTTTGTTGCTCCAGCTTGAAGCTGGAGCTTTTTGTTTGCCCGATATGGGTTCAGCACTGTCAAACTGTGGATTAGGGAGGCGCGCGATAGCTCTTGATTCTTTCATTTATATAGATGGATGGATGATGCCGATGAGTGCGGAATCCGAAGGGCAAGTCATCCCATCTATAACTTCCGTCGGTCGGTCGCTCGTCGCCGAGATGAAAAAAAAAAACAATCAACTTACGCAAAACAACCCGTTTGTCAAAATTTGGCGGTTTTTCGCGTCGAGTCGAGATGAAAAGCCGAGGATGGACGACGTTTGTGGAAATGAAAAGAAACTTATTCGAAAATTACCCTTTCAGGTGTGAAACCGAAAACGATTCAGCCGACGATTCGAACGAATCGCAGTAACTTCTCAGTCAATGCTGTTATTGCGTTGCTGCGAGATTTTCCCTCCAGGTGCTTCACCTTTCGGCAGCAGCGAACTAAAAGGGAAAACTACCGTTCGAGGGAATCTCAGGGAGGCATTGTGGGGATGGAGAACAAGTTGAAATCGCTTTTCGGGGCGAGCGGTCCGTCGCCCAGTCTGCACATCGTGTTTGTCTGCCATCTGAACCCGGATTCTAAGGTTTAGCCCCGTCCCAAAACTTCCCATCTATCCACCTGTCTTCTCTTTTCCTTCTCCATTCTCTTGGAAACTCGTTCTCTTGAGAGCCGTCTACTCGGATCGCTGTCTCTCACGGAGGTCCGTGGACCTTAGAGTGAGCTGAAATGTTCTCACACTGTGCCTTCCCTTGACTTGCCGACTGAGACTACAACAACGACGACCATAATAAAGTCGCTCTTAACGACGACGCTTATGACTCTTCTAGAATCGAGCGCATATGGTCCCGGAGGGCATTTTTTTCACCGTCGGCACCGCTGAATGAGTTAATCCGTGAACAGAGTACTACGGCAGCTTGGTTCGCGCCGAAACCGACAACACGGAACGATCCGCGCCGGGAGAGATCCGTCATGAAGTGTCCGTCTCCAGCACAGATTTGTCAGCGCGGTGCGCGTTTCCGATAATCCTTCACTTCCTCCTCAGGTTACAAATTCATCGATGTTTGATTTTCGAAGCTGGAACAGGTTCCCCAATGAGATAATCCCGAACAGTAAGCCAGCCAGACTGCCGATCGAACAAACGAACGACACCGTTGCTTCGATGTATGTATTCTTAGCTCGTGGCCGATTCGCAAAAACCCCAACAACTCATTCACTGCAACATCCTCGTGTCACCTCTGCAAGCGTCTTCCACACCAGTGGCCGTCGAAATCCGTCCGTTTTATTTATATATATATCTATCTATCTATCTATGTACTACAGCCACCTGACGGCCAACGATGTTCTTCCACCTTCCGTCGCGTTTGCGATCGTTCTCTCCTTGTTACACGACCGGTGGGAAGTAAGAGAAAAAAAACCCTCATTCACCGACCACTGACGAAAAAAGATGTCGCATAAAAATAAGCGAATCGTACGAGCGCAGTGAACGTCGCCGCCGCCGCCCCGTAGGGATTGATGTTGCAGAGAAACAAATTCATTTCCGAACAATAAGAACCTCTGTCGACCAACACAATCATCCGTGCAGGTCAGCGCTTTCCTCGGGAAGATCCGCACAACACGGTGCGATGCGCGAACGGAACGAACGCACTTCAACCATGAATGGCTGAAGGAGAAGAAAAACACCTAACGGTACAGAGCCGATCGTTGTGCAACCGTCATCTCTCTGTTCTGTAAGGCTTTTTCTGCATCGGTCCATTCTGCTCAACCCAATTGTAACGGGAGCTAGACGCACAGAGTCTGTGGTCGTCGCGGAGAGAAATACAGAAGCTTTTTTTCAGCATCTGTTCGCCCCCTGATCTCGTTTCCCACTTTTCTCCTCGTTCTCGCTTTTGGCTTCTAGTGGCCGAGGCGAAAGGGGCCGGCCAATTTTAATCATTCCGCACGACGATGATGGACATTCACATCAGAGAACACCCTGCGATCCAACACCCCGCGAGAAAGAATTCCTCAAACACCATCATCGTTCGGTTTCGGTAGCAGGTTATCAAACAACCCCCCAGAAAACGGGATTCTTCTCTGCCCCTCTTTGCTCGAGTCTCTTTTTTCTTCCCGTTCGAGAGTCTTGACCTTTCTGCCGAGCCGCAAACCCTCGCGAACGAGTTCGCCTGTTTTTTGAGAGAAATTGTGGCTCAGAGCAGCTCGGAGGATGTTTTGCCTCGTTCGAGTCCACCGTTTTGGAGGAGGGAGTACGGAGTGCGCCAACTCCGTTCGATCCGGAAGTTTTGCCCAGAATACCCAGAGCGGAAATCGAATTGAAAAGTCGATCCGAACGAGTCAAAAGATCGAATTCCCATTTTAATGACGCGGCTCCTTTTTCTGGTCGGAGTACCTAGACACCAAATTGAACTATCGAATGCACTGCCATTGAACTTGACGGAAATCAGTGAAGAAGGCGTGTCTGCCGATCACATTTCATTACAGCCCAAATGTCGAACAGGAGACACAAAGTCCCTGACAGTTTAGAAGGCCGGCGGCGGCGGCGGCGTCAAGCCAGAGAAGCGAACGGCCAACTCGACCGCCTGCCAAGTGTCCTGACAACAAAATCACTCCTCATTCAAGTCCACGATGACAATCAACTGGAAATTTGAAGACACGCTGATGATGTTCGGTGGTTGAGGACGACAAGTTTATGGCGTCGATTCTCGGTCGCAGACGAAATTCAACTGATCCGGAGCGATGTCCCACGGCGAAGCGAGCTCTTCTCTTTTCTTCATCGCGACGAGCTAGCTGTCTTTCGCGGAATCGGCTTCTTGGGGGCAATTTGACGAACGAACCTAACGCTACCTTAAGCCCACCGGACCACTATTACGTACACGCACATTCCCTTCACACACAAAAGCAAAATCGAAGCTTGAGTTTCCTGAGTGAGAGAAAACCGTGGAATCCAACAACCCCGACCGAATCGAAGAAAGAACATCTGGAGGTGCCGTTAGCTCACGATCCGTGGTTTCGGCCAGAGTCCGCAATCGGGAAAATCATTGAACTCCGCGACAGATAGTTCCTGTCACGGGTAATCCATGACCGTCGCCTCGTTCGAAAGGAACGGAGCCGATCCGATTTGGGTTCGTTCCACACACTCCCTCGTGATTCTCGAATCAGAACGATTCGAAGACGATCCAGTCAACAGAAACTTCGGAAGCAACGAAACCGAGCTTTTGCGGAACATTCTTTCGGTGCGCACGACGATAACGAACATACAACTTGTAATCTCCGTCGGTCCAGAAGCTTCGCCCCAGCACACAAAAAGAATCGGAGACGTTTCTCTCTTCGACGCTGCTGCTTCTCGTAAAAAAAAAACAGACGGCAAGCACCGCGAAACAGTAATGCCACACACGTCGAAGCGACACTCAGAGAACGATTCAGTTCTTTTCAGAGAAAAATGAGAAGTGGAATAAAAAAAGAAAAATCAGCTGAAGAATCCGAACGAGGCTCGCGACTGAAAAATTCGTGAGTGGTCAGCCGGCTAGACAAACAGACGATAGATGGATGGATTGATGAATAGATAGAGAAGTCAACATTTAGAGAGGCGCTGTTATTTGCATGGAGGCCTTTTGAGAATCGGAGAAAATGGGGAAAAATCAAGTGTCGGTTCGGCTCAATCAATTTCTGCCCAAAAAATGCATTTTCAGCTCGAACAGAAAAAAAAAAATCAGAAGCTCGCGTGTGCCGCGCTATTATGAGCTACTCGCCCGGTGTCCACCAGCGACGAGAGCTCGCGTCGCGTCGCATTCGCTCGTCCGCTGTCCCCGAAAAAGTGTTTATGATCGACGACGATTAACGGTGATTGAAATTTGACGAACGCGGCCGACACCCGACACTCAGTCGGACGAACGAACGAACGGGGTTATCTCGCCAACATCTAAATAACTCTTCCCTCAAAAAGCTCTTTCATTGAGCGCGGAAACACCGCGAGAATCTTCCTCTCGAAAAACCCATTTCCATCTTCTTCTGACAAGGTCTGCCGCCGCCTACCTGTCCGTGGTCGAGCAGGAAGAGAGTGCCGCCGAGAAACGCTCACATTTCACTCTTGTTCAATCCGAAGTCACGTTGTCGCTCATAATTACAGTGGAGATCGCATCCGAATCAAGACATCTTGCGATTGTATCTCGTCTGCCTGTTCCCTACATTTGGTGGTTGCCTACACAGAGCGAAGCGCTTGTCGCCGAGCGGCGGCTCATCAGGTTCAGATTGGCGATATCCGAACGGTCAACCTGATTCCGCGCGTACAAAGAACGAGCATTGAGTTTTCGAACAGGAAGAAGCTTCGAAGATGTTGCAGAAAGAAGCTCTTTATTTGGGACCAGATTCCGGGATGTTTGGAAAAGCGAGCGCGTACCTAACCAGACTGGAAATTGATCGTTTTGTTGTTTTCTGTCGAAACGGATCCTTTCTGTCGAAAGGAGATCACACGTGAGACTCGCCGATAAGACGCTGATCGAATCGTCGGACAGAATCAAAATGTTGGAAACGCAACGCCGATCTCTCGGGCCGGTTGTATAATCGTGCCGGTACGTGATGATCCAAATCAAGTTATGTGCCGACGTCGATCAATGATGGAAACAGGAGCACGAGACGACCGAAGAGTGACGACAAGGAGTATATCTTGCTAAAAGCTGGCAACGAGCGAAAAACCGCCGGCGGTCGCCCTAAAAACGGACGAATTCTCACGATATATTTTCATTAGCTCATACCGAAGCATCACGTCACGTCAAAAATAGACGCAGATCTCTCTCTCTCTCTCTCTCTCGCTCGCTTTTTCTCTCGGACTACTTCTTTTCCAGAGCTGGATGAGACGAACGAGAGAAAAATCCACGACAGGACCGAAAATATCTTCGAGGTGGAGGATCCGGACCCTCCGCCAGTTTAGAGCTCGATCCTGAGGTCGGAGCCTTCCTAACTCTTTCAGGTTAGATTGGCCGCGAAGCCGCCAAACAGGAGAGAATACACACAGAATTCATTCAGAGGAAAACGCTGCTTAGTCGGCCGCAAATTCAATTAACGTCAACTATTGAAGCCGGAGCTCGATTTGAATCGAATGTTGACGGACCGACACGCGCGCACAAAAGCACACGATTTACCGCGCGAACAAAGGCGCACAGCGACAAGACTGCTGAGGACGGCTTTATCTCAGAGTTGACTGAATAGAACTCTCATCATTTGACATCATTGAGAAACGTGAGGAAACGAATCTTTTCCGAATCGACTGAATCTTAAACCTCGCGACGACTTGAAATGCAAACTCCCACTCGCCGACTTCAGGTGTTCGGACATTGAAACCTGAGCCATCGATTTACAACTTCCTGGACCGCTTATCCTCGGAGGGAGATCGGTATTCGTGAACCGTTTGTTCAAAGTCAAGCCAACGAACAGAGAGAGGGGGAGCGACGATTGCACAGACGAAGTCATGCACACCATCTAAGGCATCCACGTGGGAAAGGGTTAGCGCTGGAAGTAATGGCAGTCAAAGAATAGTAAAGTCATTTGTATCGACGGAAACGCGTTCCAACATTATTGATTCAGGGAATAAACGATGCATTCTGTTTTCATAAATCAACGTACAGAGGCGGGACGGCCAAGCGCGCTGGAAGTCAATGATACCTCCGCGCACTAATGCAACGTGACGGCGGCGTCGACATCAAAGTCAAGCAAAGCATAAGCGTGTGGTGGACGTTGGAGAGATGTCAATAGTTCTTCAAAGACATAATTTCGTTCGTTTCAGTGCATCGTCATCGAAAATATCGATCTGTCAAACTCATTTGATAAATCGAACCCAAAATACGTTCAAATGCCGCATCTTTGGCGGCTGTCGGCGATAGTTCGCGTGTATTAATACTCCGCGGTCAAGTTTCAATTATCGCTTTGTTTCTTCTCTCAGTATCTTTCAGCGATAAAGCGGAAAACTGAACGAACTTCGTCCCCGGATCGCAATGAGGGTTCTGATCCAATTCTTTCCCATCCGTCAAGTGAAGCAGGAAATCATAGCTTCGTTAGGACAGGTACTCATATCGCTGTATCGATCGGTTCCCACCGCACGCAAAGCTCAAATAGATTGGAAACGAGCAAAAACCGCAGCCATTAAACAGACGAACGAACAAACAAACAAACAAACAAACAGAATAATAGGTTTTGCTGACAAAGGAGTATGTCAAAACGTCGTGTGCGTGAATTTTGCCTGAGCGAGCGAAAACCGCAGCAAAGCTAAATTATCTGAGGACAAAACAGAATTCATAACGCTTCAGTTCGAAGAAAGAAATAAAAACGGAGCAACAACGATTTCCTCGACCTTGTGAATGAAGCCGCTTGATTCGAAAACTTCGTGATCAGCACAACTTCGCCGCTCACCCACAGTCAATTGTCAAGAGGCTGGTCGTGGAAGTTTCGCCGACTACCGTACGATGCCTTAGATCACTGAAGATCGATTCATTCCAAAAATTGCAACTTGGGCTTTCACCGCACGCACGCGAGCCCTCGAGGTCCTTGTGAGGAAGAGGAGGGGAAGAAAAAAAAAGCCAAATTTTCCAAACCTCATCGAGCCGATGTCAACTAGCCGTTAGACATTCCGACGCGTGTGCGAAGGGCGTGGTATTTGTTGACGTTGAGTTAGCTGTCTAAGAAAACAATTCATCAAAATTCGTCCTTCTCGAGCGGCCAGAGGAACTTGGCCTAGGACAGAATCGAAATATCACAGAGTTGTTGCTCGATAAGATGCTTGGACGAGGGATAGTCCACCTCTGTACGTTGATAGAATCCCCTAGCAACGGATTTCGACGAAAATATCACAAAGCATCCGAAAGCGGCGCCAATCCATGATCCGCGGGCTTCAATGATGTCAGGTACCGCATAGAATTTCCCCCTAACTTCTCTTGCGCAACAATGCAAAAACAAAAAGAAAGAATCTCTCCTAGTCGTGTTTGTTTACTAACACTCCGGGAAGGATTGTCTTTTGTTCCGAGCATTTGTCTTCATCGTTCCGAACACAAATAATCATCGCCGACCGCTGCTACCAGTTCGTGTCTTAACGGCGCGCGGAAGAACAAAAACCGAAAATAGAAGCAACCATTCCATACTGATTGGAGCAATTGTGCGTTGACGCTCCACGCACTGAAGACGTTATAGTTGCGGTCAATTTCTAATACGTCGTCAAACAAAAAAGTGCTCAGTCGATGCTGCTTTCGTCGAGGAAGCTTTATTTTCGCTTGCCAGGCCAGCGATGACTTCAAAACTTGAATTCCCGAAAACTTCGAGAATCGATGGCCGGACAATGAAACCGAACTGTGCTCCATCTTGGCGTCGACGAAGCGAAGCAAATCAGAAAATGCGTCTTGGATAAATATTTGAATGAATGAAAGATCGAAGCACCCATTAGACGGAATGATCAAATGAACTCATTAAAGTGAACTGAACGATCAATCGAATACCGGACCGATCGATGAATAAACGGCGGGAGATGAAGAATTCAGATAAAAATTGTTCTGGTCAGAGAATATGAGAACAGTATCGGAAGTTGCCCTACGCGATCTTCGTGACCGCTATGATTAACATTGCGGGGTGGCGGACTATGGTGTGCGCGAATTCGACGCTCCGGTAGCCGGCAGTGGTTGTTGTTAAACACGACGATAGCCCCGGCAGCAGAAGGGAAAAAAAAAAAAAGGTGGAACAGAGAAAATGTACTTCACCGCAACATTTTTACAACCCCAGCGCCGAATCGAAATGTTCTGTTCGCCGCAGCGACTCCTTTCCGCAGTAAAAGCTCGGCCCTGATCCATCCTTGGGATAATCAAAAAAGTTCGTCTCCCATTTTCGACAGAATCCAGACACAATGCCGAAGGAGAAAGTTACCACTATTCGATTAGACATCGACCGACCGACGATGAATAACTCGAAGCGAATGAATGAATTGAGAAACTTTTCACCGCAGGCCGCGCCGTTCTCTTTGGAAATGTCAACCTATTGATGAGCTCTTCAATTTTCAATTACGCTTTTCAATGAAGCCTCCTCCGCCGCCGCTCAAGTGAATCGATTGCCGCGGTGTTTGCGCTGTCGTCGTTCCGAAAGCGCCCAGAAAACGATGAAGACTATCTTCAGCGCCTAGCGGATAACGATAATCATCAGCAGCCATCGTTTTCTTGCTACAACAAGTAGAAGTTGCCGTCTTGTCGACTGGATGAAGCAAAAGAGGAGCTAATCGTTTGGGATTTGAGCCAAGCATGTACGCACCGACCTTTTCCAAGAGAAGACATTTTTGCGGTTGGAACGGACCGCCGTACCAAAAAGCGAGACGATGATCCATAGCCGTGGCCGAAGATGCTCTGTCCGGTCGTCCGTCACCAGAACCGAACTGGTAGGAAGCAACAACTGGACTATTCTGTTTGGGAGCGCTGGACAAAGGAACGGCGACGAAGAGAAAAACTCGCCTTTGTGCGTGTTCCTATGACTCAAATAACAAATTCAGACTCTTCAAAACCACCTACAATCTAGTCCACGTGGGATGCTGCACAAGTGGTGACTGGACGTGATGATTCAGGTTACTACAGCTACTGCTAACTTCTGCAACGACAGCATCTACTACTGCACTTTCTTATCGGTAGTACGGATTCTTCATGGTACCCTTTGTGTTGTTTGAAGACGTAACAGCCGAGCATGTGGACGAGCACCAAAAACTAAAATGGAAGCCATACCGCTCTCTTGGAAAATTAACATTGTCCGGAAACGAGTCAGTACGGTGATCAAGACATCATCGACGAGTTTTTCTTTCTTCGTTGTTCACGACGAACCGAAAACAGGGATCGCGAGCGAAGCACAGACCAACTCACCGCAGTATCTTCTGCTTCGCTTCCGATAGGATATAATTATTTGCTAATAGCTGTCCAATAAATCACTCGATGGGCTTCAATGTCCCACATTCAATCTAGTTGGTGCGGTGGCGATGATGCTTCGCTGAATCCGAAACGGTTTTTTTTTTTCAGATGCTGCCGCCGGCTTCGATCAACGCTGAAAACTCTCCCACCGGGGACGAGGGTCTCACCTGGAAGAGAATTTCAGAAATTGAGAAGCTTCCTCGAACGGGTTCTCATCTATCACTTGAGAGCTTTTCTCCGCATTCTTTTGTTTCAGTTGGTTCTTTTCTTAATCCAAAACCCGTAGTCTTCACCAAATGGCCAAAGGTCGGTAACGAACACTGAGCACGAATGACGTTTGACCCAGTGTTTCGCGTACCGTTGTTAGTGATGGAATTTCCAAAACTGCAGCCGGTCACTCCGTCCTGTCCAGAGTGACAGTTATTGGGTCAACAGGATGATAGAAGTTCCTGTGAAACAATAACATAGGGGAGCCGGCAGTTTTTTGGCGGGCGCAAGTTTTCCTTTCGGTGGTTGGTTAACGATTCGTCGGTTGGTCCGACAAACGGACGGTAGCGTCGGTCGTCGTTGCCAGAAGAGACAATAGACAGAGTAATGACCAGTTCCGAATGGAGGAAAACACGGACAGATAGCCACCTCTCGTAAACTGGTGGCGAATCGCGGCAAATCGGTGCAGCGCCGAAGAACCGCGTTCCACAAAATTCATATTTCGGTTCTCGTCACGTGGTCGAGAGTCAACTCCGTCTCCGTCTTGAACTCACCATTACGGACGTCCTCGTCACCAGTGTCGTCGACGAGAGTTCCGGTCCACCGCCGGCGAGGTATTCCGACGACAGTGTTCTTTGTTCGTTACGTAATTCTGAACTTAACATGTGAATACGATGCGCTTGCCATGGAAATGTTCTGGTGTCTGGCGCGCGCGAGTCTTTTTTTTTTTTTTTTGAAAACTGCTCACTGGGGTCAGCCTCCCTTGACCGTCGCGCCGCTTTTTGTTTCCACGGATCACTCATTCAGAGGAGATTTCGCATTGTACCTTGATGCAGGGTTTCGGCTCGAGTCTAACGAGGGATCTCTTCGGCGGAATGGATTGCATATTGGAAATTTCTCGAGCTGAGGAAAAAAATGAACGCTCCGAGCCCCGGAGCGAACGATCACTCGATAAGCAACTGGAACAGACAAAAATGTCAAGCGGGCCATATCGTAGCTTGAGGCGCAAGAAATGCCTGGTCATCGATTTCGGTCTGTCCGAATGAGACAGGCCGATTAGACAGCGAGATTCTTGTAGAATTTCTGCCGTCGTCTGATTTGCAAATTGTCAGTCTGCTCGAGAAAGCGTTTTATTGATGGGGAAACCGGCTACTCGGTGTTTTTTTTTCTCTAGCAACGTCAGCGCACGCGGCAGAAGTCGAGCAGGCGAAAATTCAACACCATTCAACGTGCATAAGTGTTTTACAACACCGACCGGCGGCGGCGCGGACACGCGGAAAACGGCAACAGACTGTTCCTAACGGCACGTGTTTTTTTTTTTTGCGTCAAGGCGGCAGCGACCGCGGTCGACTAACAACAATGGATACAAATCCTCCGAGGTTGAACAAATGGAGGAGGGGGGAAGAAAAAATGAAGCACCAAAAGAATTGTCAGCTAGTGCGGTGGCCATCAATCGCCACTTCAGAAGTCGGTCGAGCAATTCGACGGCGTTAATGCGAGAGATGAGGTCATCTTCCATCTTTTGTAGTTGTTGTGACATTTCTCGCTCGCAGCATCAGCATCAGCGACATCTTCTTCACCTCCTTGAAAGGGCGCTAAACCACGTCCATGAGTCGAAGAAGTTCCGCGCAGAAATCCCTCCCAAGAACCTCGAAGGATCGAACGAATGAAGGTGGACACCGAACAAACACTAGAACGCAACAAACGTTGCCTCATCATCAGCGTGGCGAGCGAGTCAATCAATACTCGGCAATTGCAGTGTTCTATGTACTGGACGGACGGATCAACAAAACAGCAGCAACGGCGGCGCGGCGTTGGTCAATGTCATGCTATCGAGACCTTTCCCAGCGTCAGAACATCGAGCAGCGAACACTGTTCGTTATCAGAGAACACTCCCTGCTTCTTTTGGAATCCCAGCCTGCGTTTGAAGAAAAAAAAATCAACCGAAGAGCAAAAAATCCGCGCGGTCACGTACAGCAGATAAAACTCGATTAGAATGTACAACATGCTGTTCAATAAAAAAATCGGTTGAATCGGCGCGGTGGCACAGAGCAAGACCTTGCGAATAGGCCGCAACGGCCGCCACACGCGGCTCCGAGTCGAAAACTCGAAAAGTCATCTCGCGATTCGATTGTTCATCCCTCCATGAAGACGTTTCTTTTCTCGACCGGCCTCGCCCTCTGTCAGATTTGTCGTTTTGAAAGAATGTCTTCCAGGTACTGTTTCGGATTCATGCGAGTCGTCACGTTTCCATTCGCTCTGTCAGCGGTTGAGAGCGGGAAACGAGGAACGGTTTCGTGAAGTACGAGTACAACTGTTGTCGTTTTTTTCTTTCTTTCAACCACGTTGACACGGACACAGCTATAGCAGCGGGACGCTGTTCCGTTTGCCCCGGTGATGTCGTTTGTCATTCGAGTAGGAACCCGACTCCGATTAGAAAACGGCTCGGACGGTTATCTCTCAAAGAACAGATTTCGTACAAACCAAGCACTCGAGTCTAACGAGCCTAACTATTATCGATAGCGTGGGATGCTCCGGCAAGACCACCGTGAGCTTAATGAGATGATAACCAACACGAGTGACATCTCTGACAACCAGAGAAAGTGAAAGAGTGAACGACGGAAAAAAAATTCGAAAGAGGCAAAAAATAGAATGAGAAGAGCTTTGAGAAAGCGCGCGGCCCCAGCCGGAACTGCCACTGTTTCCCGCTGTCACCCCTCGACAAGCGGAGAGCCGGAGGCCCCGTGTCGAGTGGGCAAGCCGGTCTCGGTGGACGAACAGCCGAAATTACACGAAATTTATCACCAGAGGACGTATCGGACGATCTTGTTGTCAGAAGAGTAATTGTCGCGAATGAATTCAGCGCCACGCGACAGAAGTCGTCTTTGATTATTATTCGCGGGGCGAGCACTCACACTGGTGACCCGAGTTTTGTGTCGCATTCGTCAGAGTCTTCGAAAGTTCGCTTCGATTCCAGCTTTCCATCGTTGAAAGCTTCAGCGTCGTTCCATTAAAGTTTGGAGAAAAATGACTCTATCCAGTCGTCTCGGTGGCCGATCTGTTTTGGCAATGCAAATATCTGGCAAGCCACCAGAAGAAGTAGCACGGCGGCTCGTCATGTCGCAAATGATCTCCATTAACGCTCGCCGCTGCCGCTAGAATTTCATGAAACACTTTCGCTACCGTGTGCGCAATATTTGGGTGGAGTAATTGGATCGCGCGTTCAGTACATACTACTACAGCATGTACTACGTACGCGATTTCTTCAGACTTCAACAGAGAGAAAAGATAAAAATCTGACGTTCAGTCCCGGGGCGATGCAGGCCGACTTGCAGATCCTTAACTGCCCGCTGAGCGTCCGAGAGTCGAGTTCCTGTTGTGGGAACGATCCCCCGATGATGAGCCGCTAACGCAGCCTATGCGGCGTCGGCGGCGGTGGCTTGTTTTCAAGCTGTTTGTCGCCGTTTCGGATCTGGTCTGGTCACGACCCGGTACCCCTCTTCCCAAGGACGGGGGCAAATCGTGAAAGAATTTCGAATTGAACCAAAGGTGCCGACCGGCGGACTCGACAAAGATGAGCGCTCGAACAAGCAGACAGACGAGCATCGATTGGAGAAAAGCGTTCAACAAACCTTCACTCGATTCTCACTCACGATACTGCGTTCTCACTTCGACAAGCAGCGCTAGGCGTCAGCCGTTATCGCGGCTCGGTGTTCTGGACAACAACAACAAGGAAACATTCACTCCAATAACTCCGAATGAGTTTCGCAGCAATTTATCGCTTGGTGCGAACTACGAAAACCAATTAACGAATCATCGATAGATCCCTTCGTCTGGAATGCTCCCTGATTTCCATAAAAGACCTGAAGTAGGAGAAGCCGACGAATCAAGAAAAGTGCGGCCGCTGTTCTCGATTGATCGGATGTTTCATGTTTTGGTTATTTTTCAACTTCGTCCCCGTCCAGAGCCCTCATCTCTAAAGTCTGTAGTTGGCGCCGTGTCCCGTACGAAACATCTCGAGTAATCAACGATTCCCACGTACATTGCATACTGGCCCCGAACAACACAATCGCCATTCTTTTAACAACAGACGGATGTTTCGTAATTCTTTCTGCCGCAGTCTGATAAGCCGCTGCAGCGACCGGAGATCTGTTGAAGCTTTGCTGATGCCGTCCCCCGTTTCAGAGGGGATCCCAGACAGAATGCAATTCGCTTCTCGATCGGAGAGAAGCTGAAGTTCTGAGAAAAGGTTCGACGACTTCAACTCGGAAGAGTGCAAGTATCACTACGCGTCCACTCCAGCTTGTCGCTGCCTGGTCAGGATTTCTACTCGCGGATTTGCTGTGGAAATGAACAGATCCTCGATTTCGTCTGAGTTCTAATCATAGAAGAACATTTTCTCGAAGAAATCCAATCAGAGTCGTTCATGGAGAAGAAAACACGCGCGCGATTTCACCTCGGAGTTGATGGGGATTTTGTCCACATGCGAAAATGATTTGTCGCAGTTCAAGCGTGTGAGAAACGAGGAACGAAGACGAACAAAGGATCGAAGTAGCGAGGGCATTTATCGAGGTTCGGACCAAAGGTTCCCAGGCCTCCCATCACGTGACTGACAATGGCCTATATATTACACTATCTTGAACGAGACATCGCACGCCGATTTCGATCTCGCTCGCGGTGTAGGAGTGCCATTCTTGAATTCTTGTCTCATTGAGGACAAAATTTTAGTTGTTGTTGTCGTTGCCGTAGATTGTGCGTAAATAAACCGCACCTTTGATTCTACGTCCGAAAGCCGGGAAGGCTAAAGATGCCATTATCGACCACCGTATCTGCACGACGTTTATTTTCTTCTCTTTTCTAATATTTTTTCGCTCGTGTTCAATGCCCCGTTATGATCAGCCCTGTTTTAAAATTTCCACTTTTCATCTACACGAGTCGCTCGGGTCTCGAGACCGAAGCCGAATAGAAAGCGAAGATCAAGCGAATAACTCCGATCATGACGCCACCGCACCTGAGGCCGGAGTTGGTTTTGTGTGACCGAGAGCGAGCAGGCTTTTTGTGCTCGCTGCATTATTCTGTCCTGAATTCAACAATACTCCCATCAGACGGAGGGCAGACAGCGAGTTTGGACCGTGAGCTCGTCCGTGGGGCTCGCTTCTTTCTTTGCCGTACACTTTCGATGCATGCTCGTATATCGGTTGATTCTATTCTCCTCCAATAACTCCGGTCTCACGACGGAATACTCCGGTAACTGAATTCTCGATTTCGAGAGGCTGGTTCGGAATCGAGTTTCCTTTCAGGAAACTCGGTTTTCCACGAATTCCGCCGATCTGATAACGGAACCGGGAATTCAATTTCGGACCGACAACTCAAGCCTTTCATCGCTGTAGCGGTTTTCTGACGTAACCCTCGCAGTTCGCGACCGGAGAAGGAACGTCATCACTCGGAACTCCCAGTCGGACTTCGCTGCGGGCCACAGTTCAATCAAAGATGACTCATTCACCTTGTTCTGTTCGCACTGTTCTGGAAACATCCCCCCTGGAGGCAACTATGTCACGAACGAAATCATCGTTCCACCTATTCTCACATCTTTTCATTTGTCCGTCAAATCGGTCTTCTCCTGCGCTCGAGCGAGTTCGCGACACCCGATCCGAAGACTTCGTCGGGGTGAGCGAACACTTGCTTTCGGTTGCGAGCATCGCAAACAAAGCTTCGAGCGAAACGACAAAGATGACGACTCGAGAGAAGAATTGAAGCTCATCCAGTTCAACGGGCGAAATTCAGGCCAAGCTCCGGACTCATCATCTGGGCTCGAGACGTTGTCACCTGATGTAACCCAGAGCTCTTGTTGTCAAACACAACAAGTTCAACAAAACCATCAACAACATCGACAGAAACGTAGAGTCAGGAGCGACTGGATGAACTTCATCTTGTCCTTTTCCGACCACCGTTGACAGAAAGCGACGAAAAGCGTATGCGTGTACGACACGCGTAGATCATCCTTACGACCGAGGCCGCTGGACTTTGTCGCTATCATCGATAGCGATGACATCACCGTGAGCATCAATCCTCATCAACATCGACTTTGATCATCATCATCATCGTCACCGTAGGCATCGCCGCCATGAAACGGGCCGAAGGGGTGCTGCTCCACGACAAATCAGTCGATGTCTGTCCCCCATTCCGCCGCCGCGCCGATGGTCAAGCGGTTCTGAAGGTAACGCCGTGTGAAAGGCTTACTCCGAAGATTTATGGAAGGAGCTATCGATAGAGATGAATTAATGATTCGCTGACTCGGTATTGAGCGGCGCAACAAACCTTTGCCGCCGCCGCCGTCAGCAATTGACTCAATTGACCGGTGTTGCAAGAGGCGTTCGCTGAATCAAAATAGAAAAATGAACGGAACGAGGAAAGAGACGAACTTCACACTTTTCTGGACTTTCCAGTCACTTTCGACTCGCTTCTGAATTAATCTACTGGAAGCGCTTTTTATGAAGTTTGTGTTTTTTTTTTTGTTTCCGAGGAGAAATCAAAACAAAACGATTGGGCGTTCCGGCGGAAATTTCAAAAAGTTTCTGCCGCTTTCGGCAGCTCGAGCCGACGAGGAGCACGAAACGTCCGAACGGCCAACAGAAAAGCAGAAAACTTCTGTATAGGAAATGCGGCTGTGGTTCCGAGCTTGTTCGGCGAGCAGTCCGAGCATTAGCCGTCGGGTTCGAAGCATTTGCGGCAGCGGCGACCGACGTAACTACCATCGTCATTGAACGAAGCATCAGGGGAGGCGAGAACCATTGGCCCAGTGACTAGATGTTTCACTACTACAGCATCTGACGAACCTCATTGACTCCGATGCTAAATGGATTTGTGTCACGAAACATCGATCTTCGTACGCGAAACTCCTCGGTGGCGGTGCGGCGCCAAACAGAAAGGAAAAAAAACAACCGGAGAAGCTTCTCCAAATCGCCGAAATAATCAGGCTCCCTCAGGTGTGAATCAGTTACACTTCTGACCCTGAGCTGGTGGTTCTGGAACGACAGAGCCTCATCACTTGAAGCGCCGAATGCATTTGGAATGAGGAGTTTCCCCGATTCAGATGAACAGATAAGCAGACACATTTCTTGCACGAGTCCTTGAATTCAATGAGCGTTGAAGGAATGATCCTTTATCATTATCGCCCCGAGTGTAGACAGCGCGAAACATGACATCGAACTGTGGCATTCCCCAAAGCTTCCCGCTGTCTTCTCTTTTTCAGAGAATTCAAACGTCATCCATTTCTCGATTATCATCAAAATGACGAAAACAAGATTGCCTCGAATGCCCGAATGACGAATTCGAACACGAAAAACGTTTCGCCATCGAGGATGATCGAGAACGAAAACGTAAGTCCCAACAAACGGGACTTTCGGGCTTGTGTATATTGCCCACGCTTCACTATCTGAGCCGAGATCGATGTGGGAACGAGAGATAAAGATCTCTGGGATGAATTGGAACCAAGTTGAAATGCAACGGTTTTCAGCTCGGGATATGGGTGGTCGAAATTTCCATATTGCCGAATACAATACGTCGGAGACGCTTTCCCATTGAGTTAGGAGCCGCGCGGACTCCTGCAGAGTTCTGTTCGAAGTGCTGAAGTATGCGAAATGTCGAAACAAATGTGTCTCCGGACTATGACATGTGGGGTCTACTTTCGAAAGATAAAAACAGGAGGATTGGAGCTTTCAGAATGAAAGTGACGACATGAGGGACATTCGTGAAAAAAAATTGATTTCGCAACAGCCCGCTGACGCTGACAATTAAAACGACGAGAACACTGCAAAGATAACAGCAACAAACGGAGAAGAAAATAACAACAGCGGCGACGACGAAAACGAAAAATGTCAAGGTGTCAAAGAATGTCTGCTGCTCGTGTCCCTGCACCCAGACCGAAGGGAACCAAAAAGGGTCTCAGATTGAAAGATAAACCCAGTGAGTTATGTGATGGGATAATTCGTTTGTAATGAAATCGATGCTATCTCCCGATGAAGTCGATGAAGTGAGTAGGCCGTGATTGCGATGATGCTCGAAAATTAGCTGACTTACTGAGTTGAGTGGAGAAGCCGTCAGGCGCCTTAAAGACTGAGGATTTCTCGCCGTGATCCGGTAATAATTTACTGCAAACAAGGGGCCCTTAACGCTGCCAGCCTGCTACCGGTGACGACCGCTCCGCTCTTTTGGATCCTCACTCACTCACTCAGCCAGTCTGCAGCCGCTCGGTCGGTAGAGCTGAGTTGCTCACGGGTTTACTCTGCCTCGGATCGCTCGCTCGCTCACTTGCTAACCGACAGGGGCAAGCAATCTACGTAATGCAGCGGACCAAACGATTTACAAGCGCGATGGCCCCCCGACACAACCCCTGATCTCCTAAGCTACGTCCGATGGATGCCACACTTAGCAAGTACACGGCCACGCAGCGGCCGCCACGCTCAGGAGCTACCATTGAAGCCGGGGACAATTCAGCCTCTCGTAGACGGACCATCCACTGCAATCTCACGAATCAGTGAACGAATACCGAATTTGTACCGAATTTTTTCCTCCTTCCGATTGCTGGTGCGTTCCAGCTCACGCGAAAATCACCGTTATTCAAGGAAAGGAAGGAAAAAAAGAACAGCGATACGAACGCATCTTCCCGGAGATAATTCCGTTTGGAGAAATCCGCTGAGGAACGCGAGCATGCGGGCCACAGATGGAGAAGAACAAATTTGGATGGGATATATTGGACGCAGACATGTTGGGAAGAAGCTCAAATGCTATCATTAGAATCGGCCATTGCCCCGCGGGCTAGTGTGAAGGAAGGAAGGAAGGAAGGACGCACCCACCCACCCAATAACTTTGTTCCCTACCTAGCTTCCGAGCAGTCGTCGTCATGTATCGGCATGACCAATTTTTCCACTTCGGTTCCTTTTCGTGTCTTGTTCAAGCATCGACTGTGTGGGAGATGGCGACGAAGAGGCTGAACTCTCACTTTGTTGGACGCTTGTTGCAATGGCGATGCTCTTGGCGGCGCTGTGAGCACAAAAACCGCCACCGAAAACATGATCCGTTCCAACAGACCAATCTCATTACAAGGATTCGATTCTTCCCTTGTTGCTGCTGTTCCAAACTTTTGGCAGTTGGAACTCTTACCGAACATCTTGAGTCACATTGATTGGTGTCACTCACGAACACAGACGCTGAGAACGTCCCGTTGTTTCAACGTCAAGCCATGGCCGAGTTTGAATCGTTGGAAACTTCGATTTGAACGAAAATCCACCTCCGGCAGAACCTCGTGCCGACTGACCGTTCCTGCTCGAGAATTGGCGCCAAAGCGCGTAAAGAGCGATTCAGATTCCGTTGTAAACGTAGTTCCCATGACTTTTCTTCGGCGGACACCGTCATCCTCATGAGTGTTCTCTGTTATTTCCTTCAAGCGGGGAATGTGAGCTTGCTGACCTCGGTGTTGTTGTCGAGATTCGCTTCTGAAGTGAACGGATACGGTCATTCGGCTCAGGAAGTGGGAACGGTCTCGAGAAAACGCGCCGAATCGAGTCGAGTGGTGCCACAAGGCACCGCTATTCCGCGATGAGGACTCCACGAGAAGCTTGTTGTTTGTGTGTCGATGTCGATCTTCCACGGATTTCGGGCAAGATCAGTCAAACCAAATCGAATTACATCGAAAGGAAGCGTTTTCCTAGGGAAGCTTCTGGAAAAACTCTGCTTCCAATCGGCTTGAATCGTTCTTTTGAGGGTCCGAAATTTAATAAGACGCTCATTCAAAGTCCAGATCGTTTCATATATTCACAGACAGATCCCATCCATTCATCGTCCGTTCGTTCGTCATCCATCGAATCGATCTGCGTCCGATCGACATCTTGGACGTGTTAAATGGCCGACTTGTGCGAGCAACATTTGTGAATCGGATTCTTCTTCGTACAATAGAATTAGCGGTCAAAGTTCCCCGCGATTCGCGCAAAGGCCACCCGCCAGATAATGATAAAACAAACGGCATCCAAGTGGAATGGCCTACGTTAACAAACGTCAAACGCGAAGTGTGCTTTTACACCTTTCATACCGATGTCGTCGCCTCGTTGCGACCCAAGTAGCCAATGGGGGAAACGAAAGTACTTGACTCGCACTTCGCAGTCGGCCAACGGACAAGAGGAACCGGTTCCGTACTCGCCGTCAGTGCAGAAGGACGGTCAGACAGTTAGACAGATAGGCAAACGGACATACGGTTCAGTTTCCAGCCTGCAGCGTTTCCCGGGCAGGGACACAGCTTTGATGACAAATCGAGACGATCGATTCCGATTCGCACGCTTCATTAAGCCTCGGTCAAGCAATACGACAATATAAACATACCATGGTGAATGCGTGACAGTCGGGATCGTCACAAATTTGTTTACCAGTCGTTAACTCGTTCGAATAATACACGAACCCGACGAAGTTCGCGACCCTTGACGACACATTCGCTGGGAGCGACATGCGACGGACACCCAAAGCAGTGCTTGAGGATGTTCGTCCACGAAACGAAAACTCCGGAACTCTGGTTAAAACAACAAAACGCACCCTGTCTCGACGCGGGTTACAGAAAGTTCCATCAACGCCGTATGTTCGTTTCGATCGGGCCGGTGTTCATCTTTAAGTGGGTTAAAGCAACACATGGACCGCGCGAGGCATTCGCTCTCATTGTTTTCTCGAATCAAACCCAAACGGGTTCCACCGCGCAGCCGAATCTAGTAAGACCTCTCGGCAACGAACGGACGCGAGAGCTCGATCACGAAAATAAATCCGAGTGGGTAAAACAAACCTGAGATCTTCCAGACATTCGATACGTAATTCCCATTAAACGGACGCGCTTTCTTCTTGTTTCAAGCGAAGTCAAAATTTATCTCCATCGAATCGAATCGAAGCGTACCGTCGTGAATGAAATTCGCTTTTTGGAAGACGGTCGATTTACTTTCCTACTACATCGCCATGTGCCCAGCAAGCATGGAGGGATCAAGGTGATGTCGATGAATTCCCTCGTTCGTACTTTTTGATCGTTCAATCGATGCTCGATAAAATGGTTGTTTAGCCGAGCCTGATGACGTCAGAATAATCGTCACTACTTGAAGTTGAGATATCGTTCATGGAATCGATCAGGACCGAATCCAAGCCGTTGATTCTCAAAAGCTCTTCATTCTCAATGGTCGCGTCTCTTTCAGGCAAGAATCTCCGGGACTTGGGATCACTTCGAAATATTCCTATCTGTTTCTCAAGTCCACTTTCTGGATGGATCATAATGGAACCAAACATTGAACGTCAACGTTCAGGAATTTCGATTTTCTATATTTTTCCCATCATAATTCACCTCATGAGCCGTTCGGAGCCCTCAGATCAGAACAAGCCTTTTTTTCGGAGGCGTTCCGGGTCCTTGAAGATCGAAGTTAAACAAACATTCCACGTCGCTTACCTGAAAATAAATAACGAGTGTTATTTCTTGTTCGATTTTCTTCATTACTTCATTTCCCTGAATTCACTCAAACTCGGGCCGCGGCCCGACGAATCGATCGCGTTTTTCTGATGATCAAGTCTTGCTTCATAGTCCGTTAGAGAACATTATTACAAGCATAGGGAATCGAAAAATATCGATGATGACTTGACACTGTCGGTGTCGAGACGACCTGGGGTGAACGGCTACGACCGTTTCAGCTGCAGCAGCATCTACACCGCTGCTGCCGCCGCAACTACCAGTACAATGTTGACACAAGGAGGGCCCCAACTCTTGAAAGATACCAAAAGAGGAGATGTTGTCAAGTGTCCCTTGAAGACCAGTCAAAGTTTTCTTCGACGGAAAGTACGCCGCCGTCACATTTGGACCGGCTCGCTGGGTGGTTGGTAACGAATGACGGAAAGTATTTAACGCGAATCGAGACTCTCATCGCTTGAGGTTCACACCTTGTAGACAACCACGCTCGAATCATGGCTCAGCGCGAAGATCTACGAGTTATGATATCCAGGATTGGGAAAAGATCCAAGGAAGGCGAGAAAGTAATCTCTATCCGGAATTCGTCGATCATTTCCTTCCCGTTGTCATTGAGAGGGCATTTCAGGTGATAAATGCCCTTCCATGAGAGTCGCAGACCGCTCCACGGTTCAAGTGTAACTAAGTATTCTCGAAGGCAACGCGCGGAAAGCACTCTCGATCGAATCAATTGAGGCCACATCCTGGTTGAGCCCTGTTCCGGTTGAAGGTTCCGAGCGTAAACAGCCGTGGGAGCACCTTTCGAGATCGGTCGGAAAAGTGAAGGCCACACGTTCCACTTCTCGCGAAACATCGTCCAAAGTCGGAAAAACTGAACTCGAAAATAGTCCACGGGAAGTTTCTCGTGATATGGTATCGGTGACTTCATCGGGAGATAACATTTATCGGTGAATGGATGTAAGAGCGCTTTTTGTGCTGATGTCTTTCAACGCAATTGATTCGGAATTTCCTTCTGTTTCAATTCCATTCGTACGGAGATAATTGTCACCCGGTTAAACCCGTGTAGATGTGTGTGTGCGAGTGGTTTTGATGTCATGGATTTCGTCGCACTGTTCTTCGTCAGAAGAGATGTCTGGCGGTAGCCGCGCGAGATCCGAATGACATCAATTATTCTGTTGTCTTTGAGGAAAAATTCCGCTGAAACCACGAGCATGTTCCCCGAACTCGTATCGGGTTGCCTCAGGTACCGATCATTAAGCATCATGCACTTGAGGACTCCCGCTAGAGTCACTGAAATGTCGCGAACTGCGGCTGTTGACGTCGGAGTTCTTCTGCTCGATTTGTTTACCGGGTTTATCTTTCTCTGTTGCTTTCCACAGAACGTCAGAACGAGTGAGCTCAGAGATAAAAAGGAAACCGAGTGGGCTTGCTTGCTGGTTGGTTGTTAACTGCCTGAAGGAGCTTGGGCACACGCCATCTACGCCACCGACACCGCCCCACGACTCGCTCGCTAGCTTAGTGGATGAGCTGCTACTAATGCAGCACCGAGCGAACGCAGCGTACAACGAAGTGCTTTTTCCATTTACCTAGGGAGGAGAAAAACTCCTCAAGTCATAAAGCACATCGCCGTGGAACGCCTCGACCAAACCAAGACAAAAAATGAAAATTCTTGTTGGCATTTCAACCTCTCGGCTTTGTTCTAACCTCATTAAGTGCGCGCTTCCCGTTGTGGTACCGCAGCTCGTCCCGTTCTTGGAAGCGTCCTATACCCGCTAATTTCATCATTGCCATCAATTACAGAAGCTCAGTCTATTTCGGTGCGAGACACACGCTCGCAAGGGGCTCGAAACAGAAAGATTCGAGGAAACCTCGACATTGACGAAATACCAAAAAAATCAGAACTCGATCGATCCGTTGCGACAAAAAGAGCGACGAGCTCGGGAGCTCTCCTCGATCAGGATCACTAAGGGACGAACTCAGGAAAAAAACAGCGAAGTAAGGGGGAAACAGCGCCGAAAGCATTCTCGAGGTCATTGCCTATATCGGGCACCCTCCAGTCAGCTCCTTGAGTTCCTCATCGAGAAACGACTCGTCTTCTCGCACACCACGCTTGCTGCCTTACTTGGCCAGCTCGACCAGTGGCGCGGCGTTGGAAGACGGAGTCGTTTGAGGGCTTTGAAGTTGACTTAGGTCGTTCCCGTTTTAGAAGCAATGCAATTTGTAAGTTCAGTCGAGCACAACTTTGTCCCAGAGACTTTGAGATTAGCAGGAATTAGATGAGTTCCATCAGTATCACGTTTCTCCGTCCTCTGGGTGAGTCTAACAAGTGCGAGTGACACGTGGTCAGGCTCGAGTCTTCTCATTCTGTGGTGATGCCGCTGCCCCCGCCACGGATGCTGTACTACAATTAAATGCAGAAGGAGAAAGGAGCGAACGTTTGATACGGAACAGATTCGATTCAGAAATCAGACTCACACATGAATGGATCGAAGGATGCGATTGCTCGTGTCCAGATCGCGATCGGTTGCGGTCTCACCGCTCCAACTCGCTTCGGTTTTGAGTGGAGAAGAAAAAACTTTATCCCGTCGGAGCCGCGGCGGCATATCGGCACCGAAACTGTCCCCGCTTAGAAAGCGATCGACGTTTTTAGCCGGACTACACTTCCGAGGATTCGGCCTGGCTGCCGTGTGTGTAGACGTCACGAAGTCCCGCAGACGCGCAGTCGCGAACACGCGGAGCAAAGAAAGTTTTTCCGTCGAACGAACGAACGCGGGTTCGCCCTTGCAACAAACACGCTTTTACAACTTCTCGGTCTGAGGATCCGGGGAATCGGCCGGAGCCTTCATGGAATCCTAATACAGACGAGTTTCGTGTTCCCTGGAAAACTGCTCAGAGCGATCGCTCATAGAGCATCTTGAAGAGTGAGTTTAGGGAGCCGTTCTTCGGACGTGACGCGCATTCAACAGAGAATCGCTCCAGATAAGAGCCCTCAATCAACGTAATTACGTCGACATTCAATTAAACTCATTCAATCGGACGAACTCAGTGTTCGCTGACAGAAATCAGATGTTGGACCGTTGCCGATCTTCATTTACTTCACGTGCGTCGATGATTGAGGCGAAGCGGATTCTTCGCGATCCATTCTGCGCGAGCGATGCATTTTCTATTTGAAATTGGAAAAAAATCCTTTTAACGATCCATCCAAACACCATCGATCTACTTATTGGGAGCTTTTCAATTCGATTTGGTGATTCTATTCGGTTTAACGATCGTTATTCGATTCGAAGTGGTCTGGACGAAGCGGAATGGACCACGTTACATTCTAGAATTTCAGATTCATTCAAAGAAAAAGGAGATCCGCTGTTGATTAGTTCCGAAGTCCTATGATAAGTCACCGAAGAAGAACTTCGGTGACACAAAGAATCCTTTCGCGATCATAACCAATTCAAATTCATCTGAGAGCCGGTCTCGAGTAGGTGCGGGACGCTCTCGACTTTCACGGCAGTCCGCAGAACCAAGAAGGGGTCTGGCTGTTTGGAAGACTGAGGCAGCGCAAGGTCGGAACTAAATTTAATTCGTGTAGGAAGAGGTGAATTCGTGCGCTCGTTCATTATCGCCGCCCGACAAGACGTCGCAAATATCATGCGGCGACCCCGCGAGAAGCCGCAGTGAATAATTATGTTCTAGCCTCTCTCATCTTGAACACGGCACGCAGCTGGAAGCGATTCTTAGCCTAGAATCTTGGAAATCCTCGTCATCACAGTACGTGCGTCATAGGTCGGTCGACGAGTGCCGCCGCTAACGCTATCACTCCGGGAATGAATTTCATGGTCCCCATTCTCCTCGAGCTTGCTGGACTTCTCGTCGATGCGCATGAGCACTTCTAGAACCAATGACACCGCTCGGTACTCGAGGCAAACAGCGTAGAGGATCTTTTTGAAGTTCTCGTCACTCTCGTGACCCAGGCACTCATCGGTTATCATCTTGTGCTGTCAAAGGAAGCTGCCCTCCGAATTCGATCAAACCATCTCTCCCAAATCATATCGTGTACTTCTCGATATCTCCTCTTGCCCAAGAAGCGATCTTGGCTTCCCATCACGAGATCAATCATCCGATGGCGACAAATAACCAGCCCGGCTCATATTATTGCTTTGCAGACACCAAGGCGGTACCACATAGAGTCGATATTATCCTCGTGCGCACCGTAGGCCACAAGAGAAGCTGACACCGGAATCTAAGTAAACGGAGAGGAAATAAAGAAAGTAGGAAAAATGGCCCGTCCGTAATTTAATGTCGAGGTTTCGTAATGACATTCGGTTTGTGGCATCTGTCACTAGATTGGAACTTCCATTCATCCACCCCGCTATCCGCAGAAGCCAAAAAAGGAAGGAGACGAAGAAGAATGCTGGCTGGCCGTCCATCATCGAACGGATCTCGTGATAAACCGTTGTTCAACGACTATGAGTTGAAGAAGACACAACTGCGACGACGCCGCCGCCGCCGCCGCCGCCGCCGCTGCTACCAACAACACCGGCGACAACAGCTAGCCCCACTATGGCCACGAGCAGCACTCCACTACGATCACGACCACTTCGAGGAAGATGAAACCCACAACCACAAGCGCGACAACCGGCCATCGAGCGGGAACACCGCGAAAACGAGAAAGTAAGAAAGAAAGCAAAAGTCGCAGCAGATGGATTGCGCAGACAAGCGTGACAATATTTTGACGGATCCACGCAGCCGTCGCGTCACTCGTGCAGTTCATTCAGCAGTTGACCGTTTTTTTTTTTTTTCTGTCGTATCGAGGAATCCCTCTCTTGGACAGATGGACGGCTGTCAAACGGGCCGTGGATTGTTCATTCACTTATTCATCGACATCAATCGTGACGTAATCGCTTTCTGTTTAGATTTTTGTGTACCGTTTCTGCCGATCGCCAGGTCAGGCGATCTCAAGATTCGTATTTTTTCCCTTCTCAGTACCGTTTCTCCCCCCTCGGACGAAGTGTTCCAACTCGACGCGTCAGCGGTACTCCTCGAACCTGATGGAAATTCCGGAGATTTCAATTTGCTTACGTTGCCATCTGTATTGGCTGTCTGGGTCCGAGAGTTCAGCTGCCCCGGCTCCGGTGTGTGTGTGTGAGTGTTTGCTCGCTTGTCGTTGACGCTGACACCAGGCCGCTCGTCCCTAAGAATTCCTCTGTTGTCAGCTTGCCTCGCGGGCCCTGAGAAGCCCGTATGACCCTTCTGGTTACCCAGCAGCCAACAAACAGACGAGGCAGCGGTTCGCCCGCCTCAGGATCACGGCTCAATTGTTCTTAACACTGATGTGTGCAGCGCTCAGTAGCTCTTGAAAATCCGCTAAATAGCGTAATTTACTCACTAGCCAACGAACAAGCAACAATTCCCGAGCTGCTTGGCCTGTCGACTCACCTTTGCCACCAAGACGCCTTGCCCCCCATGGCACCGTTTTCGCCGTGGAGCGTTGTCTTGACCTAAACAAAAAAAGGATGAATTCAAGACGGCACACGCTCACATACAATACTTCCTTACTTGGAAAGAAAGTAAATGATGCTTTTCAGCAACCCTCAGCTGGAAGTAGAACTGCAAGTGTGCGAGCAGCTACTGTTTCCTTTTGCTATGATAGAGCAACTTAATGCTAAAAGCTGTAATAATTAGATTAAGGCGGTTTTTGAAACACAAAAGAATTTGACATCTCACTTCATGACAGCCCCAAATAGATGGTTGCTGTTGTTCTGAAGCAGCTGAGGGTCGGTCGGATGGACAAAAACACGACCAGTGACTGACAGATGAGAAAACCACTGACTGACTGAGTGGCTATCAGACTGACCTGACCAATCATGACCTCTTTCTAACAAGTCGCAAACTCACTTGGTCGACCGCATAATTCTGCGTCAATTAGTTTAGCCACGCGACCTTCCTTGATTCTCCCGAATTCTGTGCTGTGCCATCTTCTGCACTCAGATAATTTGGACCCGAATATGAAAACCATCTCTCGCCTTGAAAGTCTTTTTTGCGCATTCAGAGTTCGTCGGAATCGTCTCTAGTTCTTCCGTTAATTCCAATTCGTGGCGAACTTGATGACTACTTTTGATTCCACTGAGTTTGCAAGGGAAATCCTTTTTGTGATTTGAACGGGTTCGAAAACATCCGATATTCTCAGATCTAGAATCAGTGAGGAATTGTCGATATCTCGGAGAGAGCGGAAAACGTGTTATCAATGAATGAGGTGAATGACAAATGACTTGAAAACATTGAAACCGACCGCTTTACCACGGAGCAGCTGAGTTTTGACGAAGTTTCATCTGCGAAAGTGGAACCGAGATACGGGATCCGATCACATCGACAGTCTAGGGTGGCAGAGAGGAACAGATGCATTTCGAAGACGATTGAAATGTGATATTGAAGTTTTCAAACGGCGCATTTAGTTTCAACCAAAAGTTCAAGTGATTGCATTACGGTAAACGACGCAGCGTAACTCGTCTACACCTATAAAAACGAAAGTCCGTTTGTCGACATCGGCGTTTCCGACTCGATGATCTTGAACACTAGGGATCCGTTGAAGGTGAAAGTTGTGGGAAGGGTGGATATGGTTGCGAGGAAGGGTATTGCATACCAAATGCCCTTAACGGACGCGTTTTCGGAGATTTTACACCGAAAATCGTCCAGTTTTGTGGCACTTCGTTATCGTTATGGTGTAGCTGAGAAGCTGTCACCCTGATCTGTGAGTGATTGACTTCCAATTGACTTTGGAAAGGAAGTCCAAAACTGACGGGAGGACTCTGTGAGATCGATAAGAAGCCAGTTCGTTCTGGCGTTTTATTGAGTTGCCCAAAGTCTAGAATGGTTCGGAAATGATCAGCGATAGGCAGGTGGACTCCCCCCGCAAAGAGGAGAAGGACCACACGAACGGAGGGGGAGAGGAACCAAGGGTCAGGAAACAATGGAGGGTATGCTCGAAGATGGCATGCTCGAGCCCGGCAGGAAGAAACGGAAGAGCAACGGCAGCATCGTCTGGAAGCTGAGCGAGCCCGCCGTAGAAGGGTTTCGGCGAAAGAAACTGAGGAGCAGAGAAGGACACGACTCATGGTGGACAGAGTTCGGACAGAGAGGCGAAGACGACTATCGTATACGGGGTTGAAATGCGCTGCGTTAGATTACGATCCCGAGTTTGATTACGGCGCACATTCAAGTGTTCAGATCGGGAAGATGGATACTCAGTGTAGATTCTGTTTTGCGATGAGATTCAAGAACGAGACTGACCAACTGTGTTGTGTGAAAGGACAAGTGAGAACGGTGACCAAAGGGATGCCAAGTGGTCAATCGTG
>JAJSRV010000169.1:0-15508 GCA_021527715.1 Neoseiulus cucumeris | reverse complement strand
GTATTATATAAATACACCGAAAGTGTCTTCATCAATCAGCTGGTGTTGTTGTTCAGCTCGAAGCGTAACGTCTGACTGGACAAATTTGCTCTAATTTGGAAGCTAGGCAGGCAAGTAGGCCCAACCCCAGCCGGTCGTCTGTCCATCTACCGTCGTCAGGGAAATTTCCTTCGGTCTTTTTCTCTTAGACGGGAGCCTGACTGACGATTTCGCCTTTCTACGCCGAGCGGCGAAGGCGTCCCGTCGGAATTTAGTAATTGATAAATATGCCTTATTATTATCAAGATGTAGTTGTACATAGTGCTTCTATTCCAGCTTTCGATGGTCCAGAGTTGGACACGCGTTTGCCTCTATACGACAGCTAATTATAGCGTGGTTCGCTGGTCAAATACAAATTACCAGCCATGACATTGTCGAGGATTTCTCGCGGTGTCATTGGAACGGAGGAAAAATGTCGACGCGTTTCACTCCGGTACATTGTGGTCGCGTCAAGTAAAGCTCATAAAGCAATTCAATATTCTGAATTTTCTTTGGTTTTTCTCAACGGTTCACTCACAATCAGTAAAATCATCTCGACATCTGTTGACATATCATCCCAGAGAAAATCGCCGTGACGACTCAATCCAAGGACATTTTTTGCTCGCCATATTGTCGACCAAGTTTTTTGAAAAGTTCGGAGACCGATGTTTCCAGAAGAAACCGAGGTACCTTGGGGAAAATTTGGAAAGCTCACTCCTTGCTCCAAGACTAAAGAACATGGGAAAGAATGACTTCCTGAAACGCTGACAAACATTCTTCTCTTTTTAGATGACATGCGAGCATAACGGATCACACTCATTCACTCACTCAGTAAACCGGAGAGATTGATGGACTGACGCTCATTTAGCGTTCGTCGGAGTGACAGGATTTGAAGTTCGATACCACTCAAACGTCCAAGCCACGGTGTTTCTAGGATGACAATCTAGATTCGAAATCAAAGCTCCGATATCCCTAAGCGTCGCTGACTACGTACGTGTCGGAACAAGCCAAATAACTCTGCCCTTACTCACGCATACCTTCGATTGATTCTACCGACGAGGTTGGAATCCCTTCTTCAGGGCACGCGTCGCTCTGTCGGTCCGATCTTGTGAGGCATGTTAGTTTTGTTTGATTAGGGCAACTGATTCGCTTAACGTGTTGGTACAACATTCCGCGGTTTTGTTGTTGTCGTCGATCCATGATTTATCCCGGCACTTGTGAATTCATTAATGAAAGGTATTAGTGACAATGTTTTGACGACGAGAGCCGACCCGACGGAACGCCGCCGGCCCTTTGGAAAAGCTTTGCCTCCATATTACGACAAATAGCGGTGAGAATGAAGCCTTCTCGTACTTTCTTCGGAAGAGTGGGTGACACTCTGATGGATCATCTGAACGATGTACGCAACAGCAGTTTCGATTAACGATCAGGATATTGAGGAGAAGAAGTAGCCGCGGCTCCGAAACTGCCGCCGCCGCCGCCGTCACTGCGGTGCGAGCGTTCATTCGTAGCAGCTAGGGAGCCATACGACGAAGGCTACAAAAACAATAGGGAAATTCAAAACGCCTCAGGCTATGTCCGATAAACGAAAGCCGAAAAGGGGTAGAAAGTTCCGAGAGGAAAAGGAGCGAGAGAATCATTCGGAATGCAGATAGGAGTTCATCCGTTTGGACGATTCTACGCACAGATGATACGGAGCGCGTAGAAAAGACGACGACCCGGAATCCGAAGGGAAAACAGCGACTGCCAAATGAGGAAGACCAGAAGAGGCATTTGAAAGAAATTTATACCTTCAACAGCCAGAAGCGCACCAGAAGCGTCCATCACTGATGACCAATTAATGCAACCCGGCAGAATGAGCAACAACGAGGCTTTGTGAAAATTCAACAAACACGACAAATTCCCCGCTGCAATTTGGACGGAATCCGCCAGGTTTCTGAGCAATGCGGAAACGCGCTGAGTTCATGCAAAAGTGACACCACCGGAGTAAAGTGTCGGTCGGAACGACAAGAGGCGTCTGTGACCCTTGTTAACCCGAGTGATTTGAGCAAGCAACCGGACAGATCATGTGTTTTCCTCACGCGGCTTAAGCAAATATTTTCCGGAATTACCCACTTCTGAATTCAGCCCGCTCCCGTTGTCTTCGTTCATGAGACAACACCTGGCCGGCACTCCTTCGGCGCTGTTTCGCAATCATCATCGCAACGGCTAACGGACACGATTCGTGAATATCATTGATACAAGTTAACAGAAAGCCGCGCGTTCCTTTGAACCACTTCGTCAGTGAACGTGCGCAGCAACAGCTGATACAGAAGATATCGGCTCTGAGTGCTCTTGTATTTCACGTCGGTTGCGAAGCGATTTTCTGAATGAAATTGAATTTCGAACAAGCTCCCCACTTCAATTAATTTCACGCCACTCGAGCCGATGATGATATCGCAGACAATCCGCGTATTCCGATGAGCTACCGGAAAGATTCGCTCTGTGTCGAACAATAAGCTGTCCCGTTAGCGTTACATCGATGAAGCGGCGGCGATCGGACGGACGACCAGGTCTCGAAAGGCCGTTACAGTTCGACCAAACGACCATTTGCCATTATTGACAACGTTGTAATTGACACAAACACCTCCAGATGTTCACAGGTTTTCAACGTTGATAGGGGCTGTCGAGCAAAACGCAAATCGGATTCGACAACCGCTGCGCGAGAATCCCTGATTGGAGTCTAGTCGCAAATCCGCGCGTTTCCGCTCCTCTCGATCCTCTTTCCCAAATCCTGTAAGTATTGAGGGCTCTTGTGATCGAGTTCCGTCAGAGAGAAAACGAGTTTCGATGTACCCGAGTGATCACAGTGAAACTTTTCCAATCTGGTCAGTACCTCGGACATTTGTTGGGTCGTTCCCACAAACAGAAGGACCCCGCCTCGAATCTTCCGGATTGACTTTGGCTGAGTTCTAACAAAACAACATCTGGTGCCGCCGCCGCACCGTAGTGAAGCTCTTCCACGCAAGTCTACCCAGTGGGAAATTCCTTTTTCCCGACGCGGCGCTCATTCGTAGAAAACGCAGTCCCACGGCCCCGGGTCGACAATGCAAGATTCCGACGACAACAAGACAGATGAACGACAAAGCGACGGATGGACGGACGTCCAATCAAGTTTCGTCGTAATAACGTGGCCTCGTCCAGCCGCGCGTCGCCACAATCCGACTCGCTGACCGGAGCAAACCTCGTTCAAAAGTTCTCAGTCGGAACTGACTGAGTTCCTCGGCAACAGTCTCGCTCTTGATGTCTTCCAACATTTCGCTTCGTTTCTTTCCGAAACGAAATTCTAAGAGTGTACACCTTCCTCGTCGTTTGCCCCGTACGGATGGCATCTGAATAAATCCCGCTCTGACTTTAAGCCATTCTGCACACAGCGTGATGTCCAACTGTTTGGACTCGAGTCGTGCCTGCAGTGGGGATAAACAAGCTTATGGCTGTTCGGCTCACTCTGAAGGAAGAGAAGCGTCCAGAGAAGGCGCACCGGTTCATCGGGGGTGATGCTCTGATTGTCGGCCGGCCGGCCGGCCAGCTGAGGCTCCGATTCAGCCTCTAAAGTTTGAACCAGCTGGCGTTTGAATGAAGAGCTTTCTCTCTCTCTCTCTCTCTCTCTCAGCCGGAGTTCGGCGTCGCGACGCCACCAGACAACGAAACTTCTTCAAATGGAGCTCTGCTTCAAGAGAAGAAGTCTAACGGTTTGGATCGCGAGAGAGAGAAAGAATTCTCAATTCTCCCGATGACCCGTGAATAATCGCGCGTATTACGGTGACCATGCTGATAATGATTCACAAACTAGTTCGAAACGAGGCTACATTAGTCAAATGGCCACTGAACACAGCCAGAAAGCCCACATGATGTATGGATTGGGAATCTGGTCGCAGCCAGTCCGTGATTCACTTCTTTGTCGTGCATTTCAGGCGCTCGTCGTTGCCGTCGTCGTCGTTCACGGCACGTCACGCTTGTCGACCAGGCCCCTCTTCAAATGAGAAATCTCGATTCACTAGATGCTAGAACTTGATTCAAGGGACATCCGGTGGCCTTCCACGGAACCACGATTACGTCACTTCAGAACCGAAAAACTACGGGAAACCACGTCGGCCGGTCGGATCACGAAAAGAAAAAGTCTCGAATCGTAGGCTGCGACAGAACTCCCTACACGGAAGGTCAGTTTCTGCGAAGTTTAGTCATCTTTAGGCGACAGCAGGTTACGTTGAACGAAGGCTAAAAACGTGCCGGTAGCCTAACTCCTAGTTAAAAGTGGATACCATTCCGCTGGATATTCTCGCGCGGAGAAAGAAAGAAAAAAAGAACGCCAGAGGTTAAGTCGAAAGCTCTGGCATAGACGACGAATTGCGGGTTCGAACCCGCCAACCCCTTCTTCGACGTGGCGTTCGATATTTTGACGCAGCTAGCAAAAAGATGGAATCGTCACACTGGAAATAGCAATCCGTTTTTTTTTCTTCCCTCCCTCACGTAGTCCTCTTTCGAACTGCCACAATGTCAACTATGCAATCGGTGACGGCTCGATCACTAACAGGTTACATTTCGTTTACGTCACCGTCGTTCTCACAGATGTGAGTTAACGCTCAAAACACTTCATCGACGATCCCGCGAACGTGACGGAAATTCCCGCTTGAACCTCAAGACTGAATCTGAGAAGCGAATCTCATTGAAGAGAAGCTCGTCCTCATAGTTCGGGGCGATTCCAGTCGGCACTCTGCTTCCGTATGAATTTTGAACGTGATTTCTGTGGATTTGTTGGAAGACGAGAAGAATAAATACTCGGCAGCACGGCGAGGATACATCGAGGGGAAACAGGAGCGCAGACACGCAAGGTGTGCGTGCGGCTGCGACGGCGGCTGCTGCTTCAGCCATGGTCGTCTGCGACGACCACTGAAGTTAAAACAATGAAGCAAAACCTAGATATAAAAAAAAGACGTAACTTCTTCTGGAAGCTAATACGGACGATGAACAAGAGACTGGATTTTTACGCGAGCAACCGACTTCGCTTCGGCCGGAAGAACTCCTGAACGGCAGCGTCGTCATTGTCGCCGCCGCAGCCGCCGCTCCTGCTCAACTGAATCACGTCATTGTCGGAGGAGACAGAGGGTTTATTTTTTCAAAGCCGGGAATCGCCGTTTCTGCGAGCATGATTGCTCATTCAACAAAACTAATTCCAGTTTTCAGTTTCGGTCCCGCAGCAACCGCACACGTTTCCTTCCTGTCGCCGCTAAACGTCGACGAACGGAGAAGGGTGGTCAAGGTTTGCGGCGAAGCGAACGTCGCCATTCCAGAAATCATTGACCGAGTGGACTTTCTGGCGAAATCGGTCTCGATGTCAACCGCTGCGTCGGTCGCCGTCGAGTTTCTCCAAAAAAGTCTCTCGGTCTGAATCCGAAAATGGTGCTTGTTATCATAATGCTCCGGACTCCGGTCGTTGCCAAAGTTTTGATTTTCGCTGTCAAAACTGGACCGCACATTCCCGCGCCAGAAAAGTTCAAGAGATCCGTCACTCCAAAATCAGGTCCCGATTCGAAGAGATCACGACGTTTTGACATAGAGAACGAGATAATGAATTACCCTCCGGGAACAATGGAGAACTTCTCCCCGGAAAGACACTTGGATCTAAGTTCATGGCGGACTCACCTTTTTGACTTGAGGCTTTTGAGGGGATCCTGTCAGGCTGAGGGAATCATGAAGTGAGCACGTACTCGACGAACGGGAACTTGCCAGCTCGAGATTAGCGGAGTTGCTTCCGGAACTCAAACTGATCGTCGAGTTCAGACTCAGTGAATCTTTGGCAATCGGTTTCCCGCAACGAAAAAGTGAAGTGGTCGAGCTGTGGACGTGCTTCAACATTGTGCAGCAGGTGATTCTCGAGCAGTTCTAGCTAGCGTATCCAACTGCTGTCGAACGGCACAGACGACCAAAGAGTCAGCACGGATTTATGCAGGAAGAGGACGACACCATCAAGAACAACACCTGCACGCTCTATGTATCCATTGTGTCAAATGTATCCAGTTCTCACTAAACACAAACTGGCGCGAACGAACCGCGGGTCCAAGAGCAACTGGTGGATGGATCGGCAGCGTGGAATCTGTTTTGGGATTCGCTTCACTCTCCACTCGGGTGAGGGTCGTACACGATCGCCGACTGTCGGACGGACCGCTTGCCGAACGCGCGGAACAGCTGAGAGACTCTTCTGCGAGAGTTCGAAGGAGAAAGAAAAGACCCGTTGAGCTTTCGAGAAAGTTCATCTTTGGAGGTGTCCGGGTCTTTGGAAGACTCCGGCTGGGCAGCTCGAGATAACTGCCTCAAGGTCGCCGGGAAAGTTTGTGGATCGGATCAGCTGATATCGTCCGAGGATCGAGGGAGCATCGCGCTCCACGGTCCGCCATAAACAATCGTCGAATTGACAGCGGAAAGTAATGTCTGAAGACAGATTCAGCCGCGGGAAGTTTGACAGCGAGTCTGCTAGCCCACCCGTCCTTCCGTCCGGCCGTACGTTCTCCTAGAAGAACGCATTTCTTCGTTCTGGAATTTTAATATGCTCGCATACCGAGCCGAAACGTCGCTCCACGTAGAAGACTGTTCGCTGATGGAGCTTCCGAATGCAGCGGCCGAAAGAAAATCGAGAGATAGAAATGCGATAAAAGACCGAATGCGATAGATTAACGATATTCACGGACAGTAAAGGAGCAGACATAAAATGCCAATAATGGCGATTTGTCGTTGCGCTCATGGACTGTCTCTTTTCTGTCGCGGTCTCAGACGGTCCCTCAACAAGAGTTTCGTTGGGTCGAATCAATCTCCTGTTTATTACGAAACTCCTGCTCGTCAAGACTCGTGTCGTCGCACTCGACAGCGTTTCCAATGGAGAAGAAGAACAAGATCCGATCCTAATCAAGCGGAGAATCGAGGGCGGGCGAATCGTCGCGTTGTTGATGACAGTGCACGCCCTGCGGCCAGAAGACCTGACGAGTGACCCTGACATCTTGCACTTCGGTGGTTGCACGGGAACTGCGACGACCATCGTGAACTGGTTCCCAAGTTTCCCGGCGGATTCCAGCAGAAGAACGAGGTGGATTTTCCAGGACAGGGCCGCCTCCTTAAGCAACCGGTTAGCTCGTGTGAATCGCCGGAACTAGTGTCGACGGCTGAACCGACAACAACCCCGATTTCCTTCAGAGCTCTCTAGAATTGGTCGGGGTCTTCAAGTTCGACCGGATATATTGCGATATAAAATATTCATCTAGTGCTTGATTCGCTCCGTACATGCCCTTAGGTCGAAACCCGGGGAAAACTGTCGCTCGTATTGTCTCCGAGCCTTTCGTGTTTCTTTCGAGGATCTTCTGACGAGCATCTTGATTGGTTGAGCTCCCGAGATTGAATTCACGCCGTTTTGCGCTGTCGGCGGGTGGATCAGTGTTCTCGAATGCGGAATGGATTGTTTCCGGAGACGACAGAGATTTGTTTCTCGCATCTTTCAAGTGCCGCGATGACAGTCGTTACACTCAACCTGTTTCATAGACAGAGATGCACCGATCTAATTTATGCTCTTCGCGCGGAGAAAGAATGAACCCGCAAGCCTCTAACCGGAACGCGAGGATTTCGCGAACAAGAATCGTGGACTGCGCTGTGAGAAGGTTTGAGAGATCTAGATGGAAGGAGAATGGAAACTATCGGAACTATTCTCAAAGTGACAGCGTCAGCGGTAGAGCTCGAACGTACGCTCTAAAATGTCACTTGTGACGGCCTCGATGAGACTGTCGACGCAGATGTGCACATGGTTGAGTGCAATGCGAGCCAATTCGACTTCTCGGCTATCTTGACGGTTGAAGATCTTCTCTCTGCCCCTCCTTACATTATGTACTTTCAACGGACCTTTTCCGTGATCGGAAACGTCAGCGCGATCTGTATTTCTGACTTTTTCTCCCGCCGGGTTTTCTATGCGAAACGAGGCTTTTCCAAGGTTCCCTCAGGGGTCGTCAATGATTTCTCAGTTGACACATGGGTCGCAGGTGGCCACTTTACGGGAGAGTTTTCTTGGTACGCATTTGACTCGCGGACTAGTGACATTCCGTGTTATCAATTAACGGAAAATGCTCGGTTCCAAGTCGTGAAGTGTCCATAAGAGTTTTACCTGAGTGCTCGTTCACCGTCCCGAGCAATCAAGAGCATATTCCAGATGACGGAAGTTGAAGTTGCTTGAAGAAAGTGAAAGTGAAGGAATCTCGAGTCAGCTTCGGCCGTTGGTTTCGAGCACAAGATTTCAGAACCTTTGAATCCGCTGCAAAACGCGGAATCATCTCAGTTCCATAATTTGATTCTCATTCAGGCTTCATGACCTTCGATGTTTTGAGTCCGTTGAGGTGAATCGTAACTGACTGAGTGACAACTAAGTGATGATTCGATTGCTGACAAACCAGCCAGCGTTCTACTACAGCTCGTCAACGGATTCCTTCGTGAGCTCAGAGGAGCTTTTACGAACTACAACCTATCGAGACGACGTTGGTCAGTGTTTAGATTGTCTCGAATTCCATGTTGTCGACGAATCGTTTCCTGAAATATGTCGGACGCTTAGTCAGCTGCCCTCTGAGCGGATCGACGTACGCACGCGAGCGTTCCCCGTTTTGGTTACCACTGATTTCCTTTGTGCCGATTCTCATCGATGTGGAAGTTCAATACTCGTGGGTTCCGACGGAATCTTGAGCGGGGTTGTATTACCCAGTCCAACGAACGGAATAGCGGGACGGCCAGCGAACGAACGAACGAACGAAACGGCGAGGGAGGGAGGAGCGAATAGAACATTTCCGTTACGACGGCCTACAATCATGTTCCCAAAGAGAAGAGAGAAAAAAAAGCATAATCTCATGAGACTTCTGTAGGAAAATTGCGGAAACGTCAATTTGTCGCTGATGACGTTCTCCCCACAATTTGTCTCCGTCCCGAAATGATGTGCAGTATCCGAGCGAACCGTTAGTTACAATCGACAGATGCGACACAACCATTCATCAGTTCCCCGGAGAAACAGAAGATGCGCAGTCCACAAATGAACTACTCGTTTCCCAGACTTTATCGCACCGTCGGCGACTTTCGTGTCATAAAAAGAAGAAAAAATATCGCGGCGACTGGATACAATTAGTCATGAGATTTCATGGCTTAAAAACGAATCGGTCGCGTTTATTTTTTTCACCACGCGGATGAAACTCATCGCATGGCGAAATAAATTTCCCGGTGAAGATCAATCCTTGAGAAGAACGATAGCGCCGAAAAATTCAGAAGGTTTTCCAGTGAAAAGCCATCTTTGCAAACCCTGACTCATCTGCGGATGTCGTGAAAAATTTCATTCGTGAAACGCTTCTTCAGTTTTTTTTTCTGTGAGGCGTTACGGCCGAACACGGTGAAGGCTACCGATGAAACTACATACAATTGTATACGATCACTCATTTTAGTGTTTTTTTTTTGTTTTCGGCTCCTGTTTCAAAAGACGCTACTGCCAAAGATCAAATGACCGCTAGTTTCTACGAGTTGTACGATATGAGGAATTTGTCCGATCCTCGCTCTTCTGCCCTCTCCTCCTCATCGTTGACTTCACCCGATACAGAGAATGTTGTCTTATCGCGCGGGAAACGTTATCAAATTTACAGTTTCCTCCGATAACCCCTGTTCAATTTGTCACCCGAGGTGGCAGACGAGAATTACGATCTCTTGTCCCCCCCCCCCTCCCTGAAGACGACGCGACGTTCATTCAATCCAGAAGAACTCGGCTCAACCCGAGAAACAATGCGCACTGATAGCAAGGCGAACGTGTCGAGTAAACCAATCCAACATCAACGACCGGTAGTGCGGGTGCAGCTTTCGATTCTCTCAAAAAAGGTTTGGCCCATCGAGCCGTGTCGTGAACTTTCGAGAACGCCGATCGGGCCTGACTTTCGGATCGGATGGCTTTATCAGCCTGAGTTTGATGTGATCGAGGAGGATCTTCTTTCCATCTTTTTGGGAATGTCGTTCATGTTTCCGTAAACTCCGTGAAATTCCACTGCTTTTAACGTTCTCGATGACGTTATGCAACGGGTGGCGAGGCCCGAGGCTACACGACTCCATAGGTCCCTCAGGTCCCGACTGGAGCAAATGAGAAGGTAAGTTATTCCTGTTTGTCCCTTGACCGTCATCCATAAAATACCTTGTCGCTGTGAATTATGGAGCAGCGTTCCTGCCTTTCCTGTTTCTCCTGATTCATCGATTGGCGTCTCTCCCGACTGCTTCCGATTGTTCCAATACCCTACCCTCTCCTTTGGATTTTTCCGTTGTTTCCCACACTTATTCCACAGGCTTCGATCCGCTCGCTGCATTTCCCCCGTTTTTTTTTTGTTCGAGCTCTCGACGCCTGAGCTCACGCCGACCCGAACCCACGCATTCGAACCGTATCATCGATTTATTTCCCGAATGCAGACGTTGAGGAGCTGCATCGGAATGTAGAGCGGCGGCCGTACGTCAGACCTGTTCGACGAGGTAGAAAGTTCCGAAAAGTCAGTCAGCTCCACGCCCATGACAAAAAAAAAACTACATCAGGACGAATGAGTGACCTTTTTCAGGAGAGTAACTCGCGAGTTCGACTAGGAGGATGTTTGTTGTCGTTTTTCTCCCTAAGGCCAGGCCCTGCGTTAGGCAGGATACTACTCAGGAGCAAGGATGGGCTCAAAGAACAGTGCGGTCAGGGAAAAGGTCCAGAGGTCAGACGACAAGATCGAAGCCGTGGTCGGTTCTCCTTCTCGACGTGGCTGCAGATTCGTCATCGCGCGAGATGATTGTTGCTGACTCGGCTGCAATCACTATCTGTCGAGAATCCTGCTTCGAAAATTCGACGAAGAGCCTCAGATCTCGATGACTCGATTCGCTTGGTGCCTGCAGCTGGTGCAGCTGCTAACATGGCTTATGCATACGATACCGGAACAGAGGAAGAGGGAAAAACACGAAGTAGTCGGCCGCCCAATGATAAGGCAATCAAGAAGCTGTTGCACTCTCCAACGAAGACGAATACGAAGCGAGGCGACAGAGGAAACAACGGCGACAATCCGGCGACAGCAATTTCAAAGCTCTGTGAATCGTCATGTTCCTTCCGTCTAGATGCGCTTCGAATCCCTGTCATTCTGTCTGCTCGGAACCCGCTGCCGGCAGAAGACTGCAGGTGGCTCTGACTTTTCGCAGGTGTCCTCCACCTCCAGATGGACTCTCGTTCGCGTTGTTCTCTCTTCTGTGAGCTTCTTCGAGCTCAAAAGTTCGAACTGCTCGAGTCTGTTTCGAGCAAACGAGGAACAGCCTTAATTGAAAGGGACCTGAGAAGATCTCTCTGAGCCCATCGCTTCGTTTACTACCTAACATTCTCTTTCTATTCGACTCCTAGGACCCCTGGACATCCGAACGCATCGGTTTCAATCAGGCTCTCGGAGCTGAGAAAATCAGGGACACGGAAGGAACCCCTTCGGAGCCTTGGGGAGCTCTCGGTTGTTTGAGAACTCAGCTCGAAGTCAGAATTTCGAGTTTCGGAGACGATCGGCGAAAACCCTCGATTGCCCTCGTGGTGGTTTCTTGCTGACGTACTACATAAGCCCAGACAATCCCGCAGATCAAGCGGTTCGTTTTCGTGATCCCGGATGATGAGCACTAAGCAAGGAACTCGCAGAACACGACCAAACAAAGGGTAGAACACCAACAATAGATAGATTAGGGCGGAAAACATTCGATTCAGCCGCGAAACTCCGGTTGCTCCCAACTTCGCGAGTTGAATCGTTCGAGTCGCTCCGAATTTCGATCTGAACAAAGTTTCGCGAACTCAATCGAATTTCCTCCGCTTCCATACGAACTTGTCGAGCATATGCGACGTTTGCAGATTCGTCTGCGCCGACTACGACAATCGCGAGGGAGGAACCCCTCATTTCGCTGAACGGTCTGAATGGATGATCGAACTCCGGATTCGTAGAGTCCCTCTGCCGCGGGTCCAAACTCCGTCGGAGCGATGAAAAATAGATTCTGAAACCTTATCGTTTGCGTGCTCGCCGCATCGTTCCCGCGAGACCCTTTCCCACGGAATACATTGCTCTCTATGAAACAGCGTTTCTCCAGTGAGTAACAATTCCAAAGCATTTTGGGAGGTTTCCGGATGAATATATTCCGAGCACGCTCGTTGATGATTCGACCTCGGTCTAGGTACCTACCTGGAGAAAGCTTCACAGAACTGCAGTGCTCATGAGCTCGGGTTATTCAGAGAGCATTGGATGCCTCTTGGAATGTTCCGTGCTGTGAAAATATGTTTTCCCCGTCGTTTGGAGGAGCCGTATCCAGAGGTACAATGTCCACCGCGTTCTAAACTCTTTTAATTAACGTTCTGCAAGTGGGAAGTAGCTCGCTCCCCAAAGAGCTCGACGCCTTTTGAGTTTAACGCCTGTGCTTGCAGGAAATTTGAATAAAAAAGCCTCATCACGGAGGACTCGAGTACAGGCTCTCAGACACAGGATCTCAGAGCGAAACTTCACCGCATCTACCGAAGTGAGCGCGTTTGGACTTCCAAGCCATCCCCTAAACTCTAGTAGGAACGCTCGCTACGCTCGGGAGACGAACTTGGACAAACGTTCCATGAATCGCTGGAACGCTCTTATGTAAATAGGAAAATTATGTTCCGAAGTTGATCTCTGTCCACTCATTTCGTATTTTAAACCCATTGTTGTGCGTTCGCTGATCGCTTTGACCTGTCGTACACTTCCTTTATCATCCTGACTGGGAACTTCGAGCGCAAATCACTGAATCGCGAAACGTCTCGCTGATTGATCCACGACCTTTCTTGCATGAACCCATATGTACATACATATGTGTGTGCTGGAACATTTCCTTTTTCAAACTCATTCGTATCGACGGCCCCTTTCGTATTCCGTTGTCGTATGGTTCTCTCTTCTGCGCCCAAAGTTCAATTCCGTTCGGCAAAATAAACTTTCAGACAACTCGAACGAGAAATTGGTTGCAAAATCCACTTTCTCCGGTTCCCACAACCCTGTTCCCGAGAGGGAAAATTCTTTGTTCCCTGAGTTCGTGGACCGTTCTAACGTCTTCAAGAGCGTCTTCGAAAACACTGTGGGAGGTCGATCCATGCATCGCTGGAAGTCATTTTCCCTAATTCATTAACTCGGCTGAGGCGGATTGTTCAGACTTGCAGTTCCCTCATGGGGACGGCGGGGTCTTTCACTTCCCCTCTTATCGATCTCTGAGGATGAGAGTTGTGTGTTACGTGCAGCGAAATCAAGTGCACAGTGGGAGGCGGAAGAAATATCTTCATCGGACTGATTACTTTCAAAAACGGAGCCACTGTGGATGCTTGCTGATTGTAAGTCCGGTTCGAGCTGGGAGAAGAATGTCAATACCGTGTCTAGGTGGGAGGGAACTTCGGAGACGTTGAACGACGATAAGCCAGGTATGCGACCGACTAAACGATCCTCCAGCATCACCGTGAAGATTCGTGTGGGTGCGGGGTGGCAATGATCAATGATGCGAGTAAGTCAAAAGTTCAGTCGATTCAGGAGTTTGGCAACATCGATTCTGCCTGCAAAACATCAAGCCGGGTACATTACCTAACTAGTCATGTTTAGAGACAGAAGCGAACTTGAAGTTTGTTGTGAACATTTTGAATTCCGAGTTTTTGAAGCGAACGAGATTGGATCTTGAATGATCTTCTCCTAGTTAAAACGAACTACATATCTACGAGGCAAAGTGTCCGTTCTGCCACCAGGTAGAGAATTGCTCATGATACAGCCATCGGCAAAATCTCGCCGAGCATATTTGTCTAGCGATGTCCCCCCTTTATGCCGAATAAAGAGATTCTGAAACTTATGTATGAATCCGTTGCGGAGATCGACATCGATAATAACCCATCACACAACATGCGCACTTCGGGGCCTTTCATCGTACTTACAATTAGTATTCATTTTACCATTTTTCGCGATCGTTTGCCATATCTGAATTAATTAGGGAACTCATGATTTCGGAATGGGGAAAGATCCGGCAGCTCACTTGGAGCTCTGCTAATATGAGATATAGTTGTCTGATGAGTTCAACTCAGAATGGTCGAAGCAGTCGTGAGCCGTCACGAACTTCCGTCTCGCGGAATCGCTTTCCCTACTAACGACTGCGGCCCCGTCTCCACAGGATTTGCCCCACATGCGCAAACCAGACGGTACGACCGATTATTATTTAGAGATGCAGACACCCAAATGCCCCGAGGAAACTGGCGACGCGCGACATCAAGGCCACAGGAAACTTCCCTCAGTTGCGAGAGAAATTCAGAGATTCTGATGCATTTATGCCATGAGGTACGGGTCTCTTCGCGTGGAAATACCCTGAAATCCAGGGCTCATTACACGGAACGGTTCGATGAGCGGGAGCTGCTTCAATCGGACGGTTCATTATATAATTTTCATTTCCAATTTTCTGGTCACATAGTCCAAGATTTGCATTCTAAGTAATCATACCCGTTTTCTGTCTGGAAACATCTCCGCCGAGTTGGGTACACTAATCTGGAAAGTTGATCCGTTCGCCTCTGGTTTGCTTTCAGAAACAAAGTTTCTGTTTCCTTTGTCTCCGAAGCACTCTTCGTCATTGTCATTCGATCTTCGAAGAGCGTCGAAACAATACCGACTGACGGAAAGCAGAGATATTTCCTGGGAACAGACCGAATCGGTGCTTTCGGGATTTTCGTTCAATATCCGTTTTGCAGTTTCCGTTTCCATCGAAGCCGACAGACGGCTGTCGAGTGAGTCCGACGAGTATTTGCACTCCATTGTTAATGAGTCGATTGTTGGACGAGGATCCCCGTACAGCTTCTAGTGATAAATGTAGAGAACTTGGAAGCTGTCGGAAAAGAGACTTTGCTTGATATCAGTGTTGTGACCGGCGGATTCTGGAAGAGAAGCATTCGAAGCGGTGGTTCTCAGTGGATTTTCTAGTTGTTGACTCGTTCTCGCTCCGAGACATAACAAAAGAATACGCCATTATTTATGAGATCTGCTCTCATTGTACGTTTAGGAGCTTTCTTCTCACTCGGTCGTCATCGTCGCGTTCTCGGAAAACCAGTGGCAAAAACGAAACGCAGTCAAGTCGACTGCGATCTTTTGTCTAATGCTGTTTCGGTGCTTTTGGTGCCCTGGGAATGGGAATCAACGCAAAGTTGTAATGAGTCCCAGAATGCGTCGCCGCTTCACTCTACTGCATTCTTTCAGGAGCGAAAGACACAGAAGAGGAAAGATATCCACGCCATCTTCTCGGTCGGACCCCGAGTCGGAATCAACAGCGGCGCGGCGGGTGAGAAAACTCCTTCGACCTCATTTGAGGCCGTTTCTTGTAGGCCGTCGTCGATCGGCGGGATCAACCCAAGTTGTCGTTGTCGCTTCTCTACACACTCCCATGC